>JBAMBA010000123.1:207500-220000 GCA_037043685.1 Drosophila hawaiiensis | reverse complement strand
AATCCAGGCTATACTACAAATCTGAGCATTTTTAAAAATTAATTTATAATCTAATCTTATAAACGATTGACAATGTTAGGGAACTGGACAGTTGTGTGAACAGTTTTATTGCATTTGCATTGTTATATTCATCACCAATTGTAATAATGTTGCTAATCAAATGCCGAACGGACTTCTCTGTTTCAAAGTTAACAAATCATAATTATTTAATGGAATAGAGATTCTTCTGTATTTAGGTAGTCAACTTATGCTTATTTGTCTTTTCATCTATATTTTCATCTCCCATATGAAGTTGATAAGCGTGTTATTCCGTGGCCAATCAATATTCTTTTGGGAGAATTAAATTTTTCTTGGCCACATTTTATTTTCGTTATTAACGGCTATTTTTTAATGTAGCTTTTCCTTTTCGTGAGCATTCAAAAGATATCTTCCAACTGTATCTGATTGCTTGTGGACTTTTAATATCATTTAAGTCAGATTTTACCCTGACAGGACTTGCGAATATAATTCGAAAGCGAAAAATTGTGTTTTCTCAATTACATCAATTAGAGTGAGCGTATATTGGCAATTGGCACTGTAGGTAAGGCAGCTTGCAGGCTCACCAGCTCACGCTCCAAATGAGCATCATATGCAAGGACAGACACACACACCTTTTTTATGCAGTTTTGTTTCAACAGTCGTGCCAATTCTAAAAATACCTCAATATATGAAATTGGACAATTTTTGACGAAGACATGGCCATTTGTTTAAAGGTTGATCCTATTTCATGTTTTTAATTTATTTTCGATTGAAGGATATCCCTTAATATCGGCACGTACACCTACACACACACACACACACAAGCATTTGCGTGTATGCAAAGTTTATCCAGCGTGTGGTTTTTCACATTCATTTACTGACCTCTTCTGTGACATTTTGCATAGTGCTCAACCGGGTCTCAACACACACCCACACACACACATCAAGCCAATTTCACATGGGATGCGTTGCCTTGGAACCGATGCGTTTCGTATACCCTGCACCTAGGCGAAGTGCCCAATGGGTAAGCACACTTTAAATTTAATATGTGCTTAAAATAAACGCATAAAACAACAATTTTAAAGCGACCCTAAGACTTTGAATACATTAATTATCGTATGTAAGGCACTAAATTTAATATGTCGGATGTATTATATATATATAAAATATGTTTTAATTGTTCAATTAACATAGTGTTGACCAGAGGGAAGAGCTGAGTCTTTGTATAGACGCATGGTATCTTGTAGTCAAAAAACATTTTGACTGGAGCATCCATTATTTTTTGTTTGTGCCAATTTGTGACTTCTTCTGTGGGTTTGTTTGTTGCTTGTGCTGTTTTGCTTCCACTTTGCAGTTGCTGTCCGGCTGCTGTCCTTTATTAGCAGACGGTCTCAGACCGCACTTAAAACTGACAGAAAGTTAACCAATGAATACATTGCATTTATATGGTATACATATATGGTGTGCGTAAATTTGTTCGACTAGCAGCTACCGCTTAAGCATATTTCAAGTCGCTGCTTTCAAATCCAATTGTGAAATTTTTATGCACGAAAACAGATCGAGCATTTGACTCTCAAGTTCCAAATGTCTTAACTTTTTTTATGGCCAAAGCGCACTTTGCTTATTTTAAGTTTTGCTCTTGCAAGTGCATAGAAATCAGCATTGACATCTATTAAGCCAAGTTCTTCTCTCCGTGCGGCTAGAGTCCTCAGATTTTTAATAAAAGTTCTTGTGCATCATGCGCAGATCAAATTTATATCACACTGTCGTTTTATCAACATTCACAATCTGATAAACAAAACTTGCCAATCGCCTCTTGGGCATATTCTGCAAATTTGACATGCCCGCAAATTTAGTTTTTAGCTTGACAGACTTCGGAGAAGCATGCCTTTATATAGCCATATGAACAGGCATTTTCCTTCAGCTCTAACGATTTCTAAGAATTTAGCACACGTTTTAATTGGTAACTGATACTGAACGTTTCCAACTATTTTTCATACTCATTCTCGTGTTGAGCACATCATGTATAAATGCACTTTGTTTCTATCAGTAAAGTGAGCTTTATGCAATATTATCCATATTGCAAATATTCTAGGAACTAATTAAAAGCGAAAAAATAATATAATACAAATTGAAAGCACAAGCATGCTTGAGTTTATTCAAAAATACTGTATTAGTTACGATTCAGGCTTGGGTTTAGTTTCAGGGATTTGGTTTGTATTTTGGCATGTTAATGGTTAGCTTAGACCATCAGGTTTATATATTTTTGATCAGCATTCGGTCAACTAGAGTATTCTGGCTCATTGCCAGTTGTTAATGTTTCCTTGAGCCCCAATCATAATAAATACAAATATGGGCAAAGGGGCAACTCACAAGACATTTAGCTTCGAGTCTAGGTAGTCTCCCTTGTCCTTTGAATTTGAATCATAATTTTACACGAAAACTTTTTGTTTGGCCCAGGCTTGGACTGGGAATTACTTTCGATATCTCCCCCTTTTATATCCTTGCGCAGTGTATTATAATATAGTCGTTAAGTTTGAAACGCATTGAAGGAGCGTCGTCCACAAAGAATTCATGTATATAATTTGTATATACACTTTCTAAAATTGCAGCTTGTATGTGAGTGCGTACATAAAAGAATTCTTATGTTAAATTTGTGCTTTAATTTAATAAACATCGGCCTCAGTACAAAACAGTAATGGACAGCTAAGTTCCGAAACAGCAGAATTTCATTACTATTTTTGTGAATTTCAGAAATGATTTTTCTGAAAGTAATTTTTTGCGTTTCTACTCTTTAGAAATGCATTTTCCAATAATAGAAAATATTTGGGGCAAGCCTTTTTAATTTTTAGGAAAATGTTTTTTTTTTTATATTTAAAAATTCAACGACGAGAAACGTTTTACTTTTCTGGGAGATGGTTTTTCCCAAGTGTATTTTGTCTTCGGCGTGCGTAGGGTAGGTGCTCTTTCTCCATTTGCTGATTGCCGGAACTTTTGTCGTCTGTTTATGAAAGTTTTGCTGTTGTGCATGTTGCGTCTTGTAGTGTCGTGTCATGTTGTGTCGTGTTTGCTTGGTTTGCGGTAAATGTTAATAATGGACCAATGCTTGCAAAAGGATTCCATTTCACTTACTCCAACTATTGGTGTTGCTGCTGCTGCTAGTTTGGGCCTATCCTCGTCCTGGTTGTGGCTTCAAATAATAGCCCTGACCAGGCAATAGAACGGCTACTTCTCCTTCCATTGCCCAACCCAAAGCGGAACGTAGAGCCTTTCCTAACAGCTGTCGGCTGTGTCTGTGTAAGCTGTAATTAAAGATTGAACTTCTTTTCTCTCCAATTTTGTATTTTCTCCCTCGCTCTCTTTCTCTTCCTTAGCAAATGAAGGAACTATTTATTTTGGAACAGTTCACAGCCTACAAAAAAGCTTCGAGATAAACCCTCTGCGGTTTATTTTTACACCCTGAAAATATTGAAATGCGTAAAAAGGGTATAACTGTTTAGTGCAAATGTATGTAACCGGCAGGAAGCATCTGCGAGTTCTTAAACTACACACCTTAACATTTGGGCTTGTAAAACTTTTTAAGGGGAAATTTGCAACAGGACCTTAATATATTTAACAGCTGAGTTCAGGGTATATCGAAGTCCAGCTTTTCGACTACAGCACTCTTACTTGTTTATGTTTTTTGTTTACTTAACATAGTGCTTTAATTAGCTTTCATCTTGGATGCTTTACTCTAAATATTCAAAGCACTCCTTTAAAAAGCTGAATAAGTTTTTATAATCACATTAAATTTTAACTCGTGCCGTGAAAATACTTACGCAATTACTTTATGGTACACTTTCACAGTGTAATAAACAAGATAAATAGTAACGTAGCATATCGTTATTGAGTATGGTTTCTAGAAAATCAGATTCCTATGAGATTGTTAAGATTTTATACAACCTTGCAAATTGATGTGTTAAATGGTTGAAGATATTACGAAATTGAAATCAAGACAAAATTTAATGTGACTTACATTTTAACTTAATTAATGCTTATTAGTCACATATACTTATATTCTATACTATACAATATATTACTAACTCAATTTGATTAAATATTGCATTTCGTTGCGTTGCTGCAAGTGACGGAAGCCAATGTTATAGCCCGCTTTTGTTGTAAATGCGTTATCTGACAAAGTTAGAGATGAACAACAATAATAACAACAACAATGAAGCTGGGCAAGCAAAATAAAATAATAATAAATAAACTGTTGCTTCTGGTCGATGTTGGTTCCAATTTTGAGGTCACTGGTTGAACTCAACATATTGTGGCGCCTTAAGCGGAAAATATGCCTGACTTCATACCCTATACTTTAATACCCTATAAAATCGGAAGTGACAATTATGATTTTCTAAAAATCGGAATTCGTAGCCAGCTTCACGTCTCTCTTGGTACTCATTTTAAGTCTCAGCACAGCTCAAGTATTATGCGATTCGTTGAAATCAATCAATTTTTATTTGTTTCTCAAATGGTATACCTTTTGAAGAGTTATTTTCACGAACTATACGGTCAGAAAGATGTAAGATAAGAAGGATTGTTTATTGAGTGTCTCATAGTCGGGCTGTTGACTTATAAGACTGTCACCAAAATGGCTGACAAAGTAAAAGGAAGCCAAACGTATGTATGAGTATGTGTTTGGTTTGCTTAAAGTAACATCCATAATATTTATGTACATATGCCTATGCACATTATTATATGTGCTTCAAAGCCATACATAATGTGGGTGTATCTGTGTGAATGTGTGTGTGTATGTGTGTGTGTGTGTGTGTGTGTGTGTGTGTGTGTGTGTATGTGTATTTATGCATATGTTCTGTGAATGAAACAAGCTCTGCACAAGCACTTTAACTTTTTGTTGCTAGTGATTTATGGCAAGCATATATCAAATTTTTTACAATCGCTGGGGCCTTTTTTATTTATTTTTTATATGGTTGCTGCCTATATAGGAAATGTTACTAAAAATAATAAAAATCCAAAGCTGCACGCTCGTTAAAGAAAATTTGCGAATGGATTTCCGGTTTGAAACAAGACTTCAATTTTGGGTTCGGTTCCAGAACCTGGACTTCTACGATTAATGGTCCCAGATTTTGCTTTATAATTCATTTCAATGTAGAAAAAACGTTATTTATTTACTATTTCTGAAACGAAGTAAGTTACCTTTAATTAAAAAACGTCTTTTAATACTCCAAAAAAACTTTTTATGGCAGACTATATACATAAAATGATCTGTTATACCTTTAAATAAATAAATAATATAAAACAAATGTATTTGTTATAAAAAAAAATGATTTGATTCGAGTGAAAGTTTCTCTGATATTTGATTCATTGGTTTGGTTATCAAATCAGAAAAATCCCCTCTTAAATTAAGAAACAATTAATGAGATTTACTGGATCGGCTTTAATATTCGAGCTTAAATGTCGTTGTTTCATAAAATATATTTGCATTTAAAATTTTTTTAGTGCACTTCAGATGTCTCTAATCGTAAATCTAAATCTATAAAACACCTGAAGCCAGTGAAAAAATAATTCAAATTTAAATTAGATTTTCAATTTATTATTATTATTTTTTACAAATATTTCTTAAAAAGACTGGATTGGGCAAAGATTTTGAGAAAGTGTAATTGAAACAGAGTTCACTTCGAACTGACATTTGTTTTGTCGTTTGTTTAAAATTCCAATATCTTATTGCTTAGTCTGGAAAAATATAGAAAGATTTTAGCTGCAGCCCCGAAAGAAGTTCGAAATCAGTGGAGTGAAAATGTCTCGATCTCGGGCGAGTATTAATATCTTCGCGCCCAGTGTTTGCCCATTCCCAGAGCTAAATGCCTTCGGCAGCGGATATTGGCGGCCGGAGATGATGCTGAAATCGCCATTGGCCGCTGATAAGAGGGCGGTTGACGCTGCCGTTGCCGAGGCTACCGTTGCAGCCATCGCTGAGGAGGTCGATGGCAGGGAGGGGGGCAACGGGCAATCCCTCTATGTGATCGATAGCCAGGGCCAGCTGCTGGAGCATGTCCGCTACCAGGGCAGCGACTATCGCGGCGCCCTTCGTGCTGCCATCAATGCCACACCTCCTCCGTTGATATAGTGCATTTTTCCAAATCTTTTCAAATCAACAGTCAAAACAATAGCCCAACATTTAAAGGATTACCACAACGGGGTAAGTGATATATTTACAAAGCATAGCATAAGAATCAGTAGCCGGCAGCTAAAAACTAATTAGGAATATTGTTTTACAACCCTCGCTGCAATCCTTCTTATAGCTAACAATCTGCGTTTATACAGATATGGAGATGGAGGGGAAGAAAGATAATGCATTGGCTGCACTCATTCCTTTTCCGACAACTGTTTCCATGGAGGTTGGGTCCACATGCAGTACTACATCTTAAATAATACTACTTTATTTCAAATACACGTTTTTGGCCAGTCGAATAAGATTTCTAGTAAAACAAGTTTAAATAAAATCGGATCTAAGCTAAAGTGCATAGTATATATAATAAATTTGTGAAAAAATATTGAAGGATACATTCATCTATATTTAAAGTATATTTTTGCGTTTCAATTTTAACAAACAAGCAACTAAATGACTATCGAATATGAAAATATAACTTACATATGGCCAATTTTGTGGATATTATTGGTATTGTTGTGGTTTCAACTTTTTAATTAAAAATTTGACACCGCAAAAGCAAACATCCCTCTATGCACTAATGAGGTTCGAGCATTATGCATTGGCCTACTAGATACCCTGCAATTAGTGACTATAGCCCAAATGCAATAAAAGACATCGATGCAGTCCACAAACTTTAAGGACAAATTCCACTTTTTGAATTTAATGACAAAAAAATTAATTTAAAGAGCTTAGACACAATTTCGAAACAATTTTGCTGTCGAAATCATTTTTAAAAAAAACTTCAAAATTTATGGATATCTGTAAGACATCGAGACAATTAGCTTGCTTTAAGGGCAACTCAAAATTAAATCCACATCAGAAATTTATTCAATAAAATTTCTCGTATTTTGTGTCAAAAACACCAACAAAAAAATCTCCATCGAAGAGTTTCGAAATAATTACGATCGATTTAGTGTTTGTGAGCATATTTCTTGCCTGTTGCAAACATTTGAAAATATATAATAGAAATTTATAGAGATTTGATTAACATTTGAAGCTTACTTGTAATAGTCACAAAGGCTCTTCTTCTAACTTTCTGTGGCTAAAGGGTATATTGTGTATTGTAGATTTTACTTTGTAAATGCATTATTTCTTATAATTAAATTAGCAAAGTTTGCAAAATGCAAAATATGGTAGACAGTTCAATTAGTGCCTACACTTTATTAGCAAACTGAAATTAATTGAGTTTGATTTTCATGCAGTTTTTCTGCCTTTTAGCTGCAAGCGTTGCCTTACACGGCGGCAGGCAGGTGCTGGGTTGCAAGTCACAAAGTCACTTTGGCCCATATGGCTAAAAAAAATTGAGCCAACAACTAGCTGGGCAAAATTGCCTTAAATGGCAAACAGACACAAAGCCGCAACGGTGCAACAATGAAGTGCAGCGTGTCTCGAACCACGAACCACGGACCACACACCACGGACCACGCACCACGGACCACAGACCACCATGCCTCGTGTCCGTTCCAAACGCAATTCATGTCTCTTGCGTTTACGTTTGTGTCTCCATTTGCGCTTGGCTGGCCTGACCATGCCCTCTCCTGCCGCCCATCCGCGATAATGGTGCATACATGACCTGCCACCCATCCTCCTCAGTTCCAATGGCGGCCACACAGTTGATACGCCCCATAGCCATGAAACCCCATCGCCAATCGCCCACCCCCCAAGACTTAACGTAATTTATGACTTTTGGCGTTGCCAACACTGCCAAATTACCAAATAAACCCAGCTCTACATCTCGACCCCCTGGCCATGGCCCGTATATCGGGGTTGGCCTGGCGGGCATTATGTTCAATTTTATGTACATACGCGTCTGCCATGGCAACCGGTCAACAAGCACCGCCACAGATCCGTAATCGGTCCACGTTTCACGTTCCATGGGCAATTGGCAGCAGGCAACAGGCAGCAGGCAACAGGCAGCAGGCAACAGGCAGCAGGCCAGTGGGTTGAGTGACTTTACTGCGACAAAAAATCGTTCTGCATTTTAGAAATTCACCATACTTTTGGCGCCAAGGATTGCTCACTTCTTATTTCTGAAATTAAAGGTTGTGGTTTTCTGAAAACCAAGGTTTGCATTTCTTAATTTCAGGAGCAATCAATCATAGACCACAGAAAGATTTCAATTTATCATCATTTATTAATACATGATTTAAGTTTGCTTGTTTTCTTTTTAAAATACGCAATGTCCAGATATGTCTTAAAACAAAAACTTAATGACTTGGAGTAAGATTTGTAGTCTTTGATTAACTATGATTATCCTAATTACATTTAAAGACAACATTCAATAAGTTTCAATCAATAATGTTAGTTCGTTATTATGTAACTAAAGCGGAATACATTTAAATAGGAATATGGTATATAAATGCTTGAAATACGTAGTTACAGCGTATCTTATATTTCTAAGCAATCAACTTCTGTTGTATTTAGAAATAATTCGAATATGAGTGTATAACACACACACTCACAGACAGACACTTGGGTGTTAGTCTTAAGGTGTGTATGAAATTATTTGTCATAGACACAAACAAGCACCTGAGCCAAAAAAGGACAAAAAGCAATAGCAACAAGTGTGGGCCCTCAGATTAAATGGAGTTGAAAACGTGTCGCTATGGAGCATGCTGGCCATCTGGTGTCCTTTAATGGGTTTCAATGGATCAACTTATGTAAAGGCCGGGGTGAATGCAATCGAGTTTGTCAATGGACATAACTCACATGCATATCGAATGAATCTTAATATAAAATCGTCATTTGTCAAAGCAAATGCTCCCAAGCTTGAATTTTGCTTTAAAAAATGTTTAACTAATAATTTTTAAAATATGCAGACTGAATATGATAAGGCAGGGTTGCTAAAGTGCATTGAGCACACTTTGAAGTACTTAAAGAAACTGTAGCTGTTGGCTAGTAATTTTTACTAACTATAACAATTGAAGTTAAGTATTATGAAATGAATAAAATACATTGTATTGGCTAAAAATCTCAACTTTTGCTTTATTTTCGTATTGCAAGTGCATTTGTTTCAGAAGTTTTATGGAAAATATTCCTTAATCTTTTTTATTATTCATAAAGTATTTTTATCCAAATCCAACGTTTTTTTTTCTCTATTTCATGGTTAATTATTTTAAAATTTAGAATATAACTTTGGCATGGGTTTCTAATGATGACTCTACATGGTTGTTTTCCCCATGACTTCGGTTATATAATTCGTGTACAGTTGCTCTTGACAATACATGAAGTATTCGAGGGTTAAAAATTATTGGTTGCGCGTTGCGCTTAAGTTAAGAACGCGCCCCGCCACCCCGTAAAAGGAGACCATACTAATTACACATAGTGTGCAGCTGAGCGAAATGGGCCTTGCCACAATGGGACACCGCTGAATGTGAGCGGCCAATGGGAGCAGCAGATGAGCGGCGGCACGAAAATATTTGGAGGTGCCGCGGCGTCTCGAGCATGCGCTGAATGACTGAACGTATGAATGAAAAGGCAGTATGCAGCAACAGCTGCTAGTTGGCAGAAGATAGCAACAGCAGCAATAACAGCAACAGCAGCAACAGCAAGAGCAACTGTGGCAGCAACAGTGGCAGCATCTAGCCTTGGAGGAAATGACAGCGTCAATGGCAGTGGCAATGGCGGTGGCAGCGACGGCAAGGTTAACTTGTTGAAAATGCATATTGCGCATACGCCGCGTCGAACGCCAACGCACACACACACACACACACAGACAGAGATCAAACCGGTATGGCCTTGCCTACCAATCAAACATAACTTTTGGCGGTCATTCGATTTGACGATGTGTTTTTGTTTGTTGCTTCACATTGCGTATACGCAATGATGCAGCTCGCTGATTGGATGCAAAGCGTTGCAATTGCATTATATGTTGCACTTCGTTCGACTCATTGCATCGGATATAGCTCAAGTTCCAGTGCTAAACCCACGAAACTATTAAGCCTCTCCTCTAAATTATCCATTGCTTATCAATGCCGTTAACACCAGCGCGAAAAAAGGAAATACCTTGATATTGGCATTGGCACGAGCTCCCGATTGGTGGTCCATCATTGTGCATAGATAAATGCTATGCGATTGCTAGCTATACAAATCACTATTCCCTTTATTACATACAAATTAAATCTGGGAGGGGTTAATTTATACGCAATGGTACCGGGACTCGGCTTGTACCAGTTACACTTCTGTTCTACTCATCTCAGAAACTAAACCCAAATAATATTGCCTGCATATATCTCAGCTCTTTTGGCCAATAAGACAAGCCTAGTGCATCGAAAATCGTAGAGTTGAAGTCATTATGTACGTATAATTACCCCTCATGTTTAACTCTATTTTGCTTACAAATTTGTTTAAATAAATAAGCAAGTACAATATGTCGACTGTACCGACAGTTGAGCTTTTCTAACAGCCACCACATAATAAAATTCGATAACAAGTTAGAGTTAGGTAACACTAAAAATAATAGATATCTAACAAAGAATATCTGAACCAATCTCATGAAATCGGAACCACAAAATGACAGCTTGATTTTCAGAAACCGAACCGAAACAATTTTTTAAGAATCAATTAGACGAAATTTAATGATTAATCCATAGAGGATTGTCTATAACGGAACCGAATATCGACTTTAGCGGACCTTTTACACCTAACAAACTAACAATTTTTCTTCGCCTGAGCTTGTTTAATAAAAGAAAAATGAATTCATAAAATTCAACATAAATATGAATATTTTATTGATTTCTTTTGCTGGTTATTTTTTTTTTAGCGTTATCTGCAAAATGTATTTTGTATCTTAAATAGTACATTACAATTATTTAATTCTGATTTTCAGCTCTGAGTGTTATGTGTCCTGGTTGAGATTGTGGGCCAAGGCAAAGTGCTCGAGTGTCGATTCCCTACATTTCGAATACATATATACTAAACGGCTACATATATTCAGCAAAAGTTGATGCCCCAGCCAGCAAGCCAACGCTGTCAGCATCAGCATCAGCATCATCAGTTGGCAACGGACACACTTTCGCCGTTTGTATAGCGACAGAGCGACAGAGAAAAAATCCCGCAAAATCCCCAAGTGTATTAAGTTACCTGGGTTGCCTGTTGCCTGTTGCTATATTGCTATCGCAGTTAGTGTCAACGTCGCTGCCAGCGTCGCAGTCGGTGTTGAATGTTCTGGCTATAAAAGGCAGGCGCAACCGAACAGCAGCGATTAGTCAACTGTGGAACGTGGCGACTTCTGTTATACACTTTTTACAAGCAACACCCGCAGCAGCAGCAGCGGCAGCAGCAGAAGCAACATTATCCGCAGCAGCAGCCGCACTCTTGCCACAGTTGTTGCCACTTGTTGACAAGGCCCAAAACGACGACGAGCAGCAAAAGTGGCTGTGTATGTGTAAGAGAGAGAGAGGGAGAGAAAGCGCTAGCACGAGCGAAGGCGAGAGCGAGACACCAACACAGAGACGAGGCTGTCTCGTTAGTCGGGCTGCGTGCGGCGCAACAGATGCTGTTCAACATCCAAGCAAAAAGGTTGCGTGCCGCATGACGTCGGAGCAAGGAGCAACAACGGCAGCAGCAGCAGCTGGAAGGGCCATAACCAACGACTATCCACAATTAAATTCAAATACCAATATACAAAAATAAATTCAACCACCCACGTATAAGAGTCCCCGCAAAATTCGAAGCTCAACAAGTTTTCGGCTACATTTTTTTTTCGGTGTGCATAAAATATGAAATGAACTTAAGGAAATTATAAAACATAAATTTGAAATTCAACAATTTTTCTTATACATTTTTTTTGTTGTGGTGATCCTAAAAAAAAATTAAGAAAAGGGCGAAAAAACTTACAGAAGCAAAACCAAAAAAAAAACATCGTGTTAATCAAATTGTTATTGTTGTTGTTTGTTGTTTATGGCTACAGTATTACCTTTATTAATACCACCAACCGTTACCTAATCTGCAATAATCCAGTACCTTACTTAGCGAATCTCAAGAATTTGAGGAATATATCTTATATATAAATATATCTGTTGAAATCCACCTCACGTAATGAAAGACAATTGGATGAGCCAAGGAGCAAATGGAGGAAAGGAACAGTTAAGTACAAATGCATAAAAAGTGATAACGATTGGTAGAGAGGGAAGAGAAAAGTACAAACCTTCTTAAACGTCTAAATGTACCCAATTAAATTAATTAACCAGATTATAAATATATTCTATACATCTATATACATACACAAACCGTTTATAGAACAATACATGCTCTAACCATAGAATATAGT
>JBAMBA010000123.1:0-202500 GCA_037043685.1 Drosophila hawaiiensis | reverse complement strand
GAGTGCATATTCCAAGTCTCCTTTTGCTCAATAAATACAATTTCAATTACAATTCGCACAATATATTATGGCAAATAAATAAGAAAAAAAATTCTTGAACCAATTACTAAATACTAATTGCAAGCATTTTCTTTACGAAAGTAAAACGTTTTAGTTCTAAATATGGAAACTTGCACATTTGATTTAGTTCGACTTTAAAATGACGTCGGCATTGATTTAAGATGAAAAAAAACTGCAAGCATAGTTCATGTAAAATAGTTAATAATATAAGAATTCGGTGTATTACAATTATAAGGAAAAATAATCGAAATTACGTCACGACAAAAAAGGATTTACATTTAGGAAAGAATATTCATTTATTCTATAACTTACTGAATGTCAAGTTACTCTTATCTGTCTGAGTTATTCGGAATTCACTGATAAATATGTCTGTATATATTTATTAAGCCTTAAAACCAGCAAAGAGCAGCTCAATTTTAAGCACATCAACTACGTTACTTAGTCCTGCAAAAGATGCTAGTTTTGTTGCTGGCTCTCAGGTCAAAGCTAAGTTGAAAATTGCCATCAACTAGATTTGTTTGTTAGGCCCTAAGCCGGGCATCAGCTGATAAGCTGATTAGGTTGCGGAGAATGACAAAACACGATAGAAACAGCAGTGGTCAAAGGCAAGTCCAGAAAAGAGGCTTAAAATGCATCACAAATTATGTGATCTAACAAAGCCATAGAGAAAGACAAGAGAGAAAGAGGCAGGTAGTAAAGTATTGTACTCTACCTTTGCCTCGATTGAGGACAGCTAATCGAAGTACAAAACAATTCAGTCAAGTTGAAGTTAGTTCTTAATTTAAGCCAAACATATTATCTTTGCCCAATAGCCAATTTTGTGTTGGCCACTTTTACAGAAGCCACAAATCTGAGCTCTAAGTGCGCCAAAAATAAATTATCGTATAAGATAGCTGCCAATGAGCCTTTGGATATAAATAAATAAGCACTGCATACACATACACAGAGAGAGAGAGAGAGAGAGAGAGAGAGAGAGAGAGAGAGAGAGAGAGAGAGAGAGTGAAAGAGACAGACAGGTGTGTCACCCTAACTGGGCTGATTCAAAAAATGCACTCAAGCGTTAAAATGCTATCGATTTGAGGCTAAAAATAAACGAAACCTTAAGCAGGAACAAAATATACACACACACACACACACACACACACACCTCTACATTAAAATTCATATATGCGTGTGTGTATTTATTGAATTAAATTGTCTAATAAATCCGGCTACCGATTAAAACGCACTTACCTGCATGAATATATTTGAAAAAAGTTTTAGGAAATCAGGTGTGAACAATATATACTTTAAGCTCTCCTGGGAATTATATTTCTATATCTGGCGATTTGTTGTTTGTGTATATTGTATTATATTTCTATATACTTGTATAGATTTCATTTTTCGCCATATGGCTCTCATGCATTCTTTCAACGTTAGTCAACCAAAACAACAACAAAAAGACAAAAATACCACCCTCCAATTTTTGGCATACCATAAACGATGACAAACGCATTTCTCGGCTTTAATGAATTTAAAAAAGAAATCCAATGCTTTGAAGTGTGATGGCTGATGGGAAAAGGGGCGTGGCCAAGCAAAAAATTTAAACATAAATTTGACAAAAGAGAGAAAACAGAACAGAAAAAGAAAAACCAAATTTAAAATGAGAAAACGTTGCAGTCGGGCGTATTCGACTGCGAAATACTTTGATACCAAAAAATGTTGGAGCACGATCTTAGTAATCTGCCTTGCAAGTTTCATAACTATAGCTCTTAAATTGTGGATGATATTGGGTTCTATTGTTTTTTGGGGAGGGAGTGGGCGTGGTATAGTATTTTTCTTGGACAGTGTTACTTGCAATAGACCTTTCATATTTGGTGACTAGCTCTCAAATTGTGTGATGGATTTATCGATTTACACTACAAGGTGTATCGGTTTCGCGAGGCGGAGTGGGCGTGGCCATAACAATTTTACTGTCAATCTTTTAGGTGAGTTATCAGTAACATATTTTCCAAATTTGGTGACTCTAGCTTATACGCTGTGAAATATATGCGCATTTCAGATATCTAGGCAGAAGTTCCTGGGGCGGCGGGTGTGGGCGTGTTGTGCCACCCACATTTGCGGCTCTTTCAACAATTTCATTCAAACGACATGCATTCAAGTGGGTGTTGACACAGAATTTCCAAGCAGTGAATGCATGTCAGCAAATTCTATAGGTGTTGCAGCAGCCACACACAGGCAGACACACACACACACACACACACACACAGGCAGACACACACACACACAGCCATGTAGCCACAACGCCCCGCAATGTGTGTAGGCCTTCAATAACGGCTCATAACTAAACTGTGACGTTCACATACACCCACCTGATGTCCGACATTTAGCTTTTGTCTAATTCATTCACTTCTCTCTCTCTCTCTCTCTCTCTCTCTCTCTCTCTCTCTGTCTCATGTTGCTGAGCAATCTCGCAATTGAGTAACACATCATATATCTCACACTTTCTAATCACTTTGGCCAGTTAAATAGTTGAGCTCATTAGCATCTCCAAGCACAACTCCAATGTTAATTGTATAAATCAATCTGCATTCCTGAAATCAAGCACGTCCAACACAAACAGACACAACATACTATAGTACCCTATAATGTAGTTAGAACTGAGCTTGGTACTTTTACATTATTTGTTTAGTTGCTTAAAAAAAGAAAAACTTTCTTCGAAATTAATAAATTCGAAAAATACTTGTTCCAAAACTCAATTTGCACATATTGATGTTGTCTACGTACTCGGTAGTCTAGTGTATCCATTTGTACTATCTGTGTTACTGCTATGATTTTAGTAGCTGCTGCTGGCAGTTGAAATAATTACAAAATCCACCTTACCACAAAGTGATACACATCAAGAACAACAGCAGAAACGAAAACCAAAACAGTTGTTGACAGCATAAAAAACAGCAGCTTGCTTTAAAATGTAATTAATGTATAAAATATATATGTATAAATATATATATATGTATATATATATATATATATTATATGTATGCATTATTGACTCAAATATATGTTCATTAATCCATTTCAAAACACTTTGTGTGTTTGCAGATTTTAAATAAACTAAATAAATAATATCCCTTTTCGCATTCTGCAGTTGGTTTAGATACAAACACGATATACTATTTCGTATGTGTGTGTTTACATAACTAGATATATGTACACATGTATTTATGGTTATGTAAATAGTTATGCAATGAGTTGGCCAAAAATATATGCTCAAGCCCAGATTTATTTTTTTTTCGCCATTCTTCCATAATTGAAATATGTATAGACAACTGTACTAAAGAGAAGCTACTGGAGATTGGCAGAAATAAGTAGGAAGCATGAGTGGTACAAAAACAGAGCCATAGACGAAGAAAAGGCATGAGAAAATGGGAGAGGAGGAGCGGGAAGCGAGGGGGACCGAGTGGTAGACAATGGCAAGGCGAAATGAATGATGGACTGGGAGCTGGCTCTTGGCCTAGTTTGATTTCAATCATGTTTGTCACAATGCGGAGTATGTGTTCACAAAAGCCAGACAACAATAATAAAAGGCCAAGAGCAAAAATCAATCGCAATACACAATCGATATTGAGTCCGAGAAATGGTATTGGATACATTGTAAATTAAAAGAATCCCATCTTTGATGTGCAATTGGTTAAATATAAACTTAGAGCAATAACGAGAGTCTCCTGTTGCAAATTGTTGTCTCTGAAAAAACATAAGTAGCGATGCGGAGAAGATTATTGGAAATGGGTTACTTTTTTGTTATTTTAGCCATTTGATCGAGCTTGTGTTGTGAACTGAGCATTCAAGTAACATAAAAAACACTCATTCAAACTTTACTCGATGAGATTGTTTGTTGTAAAGTGACGGGCATTTCATACATTTCGAAAAGGAGCAACGCTCTCAAATGTTATTTTCAATTTGGATATTCAATTATATCTAGACGTACTTGCTTTTCAATATGACGCTCAAGTAGTTTTATAGACCAACTTTAAAGGGCTTTCTTTGTCGTTTTTTTTTTTGTCCAATTTTAAACGTTTTCATATTTCTGGCCTCGAATACAGTGCAAATTGCGTATTTTCTTTTTTAATCACAATCTTTTTCAAATAAATAAAACCATCAGTAAATTGTTAGGAAGTGATTTGCTTGCGAGTTTAAAAACAATTTTGTTGCATAGATATTTTCATTTAAGCCAGTAAGGGTGATCCAGTCGAAAAAGCACCCAAATCAACATGAATACTATTTGCTTAACGTTATTTGAGTGTATCGGTAATCGATTTTGGTCGGAGAAAGATATCGATACAAAAATTAACTCAATCTGCGTAGGGTGAAATGTGTAAAAAATAATTGGAATCTTTTAATATTAACTTTTTTTTGTGTGCATGTGAATGCTAAGAATTTCCAAATATAATTCGAAGAATTCTTCAAATTATTATATGTATATATATACATTTATTGCACTTTAAACTTTTCCAATGCCCGGAAAATTAAGTAAAGAGCCCTATTTGGTTGCATAGTGTAAAAACCAATACATAAAATGGATAGCTGGATACAAAACAGACCATCAATGATTGGAGGGGGAGGCTGAGAGAATTGCTGTCCATACAGCTGTCTGTGGCAGAGAGTGGACAACAATAAAAGAAGAGACAACAGCTGCCATTCAGGGAAAAACGGACGGATGTGGAGGTTATGTATATATAATGCCACAAATTCATAACAGACGATGTGGTATTTGAGGGTCGGTTATGTTGACCCAAAGGCGAGTTTGGGGCAGGAAAAACAGCAGCAGCGTCAGCAGCGTCAAACAAGATGTGCATTTTTCTGTCAATCCATACAAAATTCCCGTACGGAAATCGTTAAAAAACAATTTGATCAACGCGCAGCCCTGGTTGCCAGAGCCCCTGTGAACATTGTGTTGAGTGCCCTTGGAATTCCAAAAAAATTATTTGATTTGATGAAATATTTGTTGTCTCAACGCGTGTTACACAAGATTCTTTGACTCTTAACTTTAAACACTTTAAAATCAGCGGAGAAACATATGTCGTGAGAAGCGTCGGCAAATGTTTTACGCAAATTGTTTTCATATGCAATTTACTCCAATTACGGAACAAATATGTTTTTTAGTTGGGAGACGCAGAACTACCATGTATTTACATATGAGTGCAACAGTGTACGAGTATACATATTTATTTACAGACCTGAGGGAAATGTGTGCAATTTTCTCGCATTTTCATTCAACACTGTCAAATTTTTGTCTGCCGCTTTTGCTTTTCTTTGCTTTTTCTGTTTGTTATGCAAATATCCTGAGCTGGCAAAACGGGAAAGAAAATAAACAAAAGTTCAAGTAGTTGACTCCAAGATACCCTGTAGGCAGCAGTTCATTTTGTATTTTTTTATGATGAATATGTTCTGAACTGTAACGACAGTTCTTCGAGCTTATGATTTTGAATTTGTAGTTGGTTACAGCCAAGTGATGAAGACGTCTTAGGCTCGTATTATGTAGACTGTTTTCCAGAAGATGAACCGTCAGACTGTTGTCATGGGGAAAGTACTGGGTTCTTTACACTCAGAAGCAAAAAACAGTCTGCATTTAGAAAATCTCATTAAAATTAAACACCTTGCAAATTAGAAAGTTTTTCTTATCTTTGGAAAGTAAAATCGATTGGTTTTTCAAATTAAATTAAATGAATTTATAAGCTAACTAAAATGTTTGTTGTATATATGAAATTTTAAAATACAAATTGTTAATTAATAACATAATCAATAAGAAAGTAAATATTAGATTATTTTATTAATTTTATAAAATTTCTTCTGAGTGCATTTGCTGCACATCTCCTCCAAAAAGAGTTGGCATCATTGAGTGGCAAGTCATTGTGCTTGACCTGCTTACGGACTTGCCACTGGGAGCTGACAACATCTAAGATGTCTTGAGTTGTATACCGTATGTCCAGATTGGTTTATGATTCCCTTATTCCTTTAATGTGCCAGTTCAGTTAGTCAAAGTTATTTGTTGCAATCTAAAGAATATTAAGTTTCAATTTCATTGCCTTTTCATGTTCAAATGTGTAAATCGCATCGGGCTTCTCCATTAAAGCTGGATGGTTTTGCTCATTCAAATAACTTCTTTCTTCTTTTGGGCATTGACTGCCTTTTTGCAGCCGACTGATACTAATGCGATTTATTTGTTTTGACTTATTTATTTATTTATTTAAAAAACATCTGCTGCTCGTTACAGAGAGAAAGTCCTTTCCCTTTTGACATTTCAGCTGGCTTCAGGCCATGCCAGCAAGCAGCTCAGTCTAATTAAACAGAATAAAATGTAAATGCAAACACACAGCGAGAAAGAGCGAGATAGCGACAGAAAGCGAGAGGGAGAGAGATAGTGAGAGGGAGGTTAGAGCTTTAAGAGTCCTATCAAAAGGCTAACGAATTGCTTCTAAATGGTTATTGGTTCGATTCGATTGTTTTTGCTTCATCGTTCGTCGATATTAAATCATATAAACTTAAAGAAAAATCACTCAGCCCTGCTCTCGTCTTCCCTCCCCCTCAACCCACCACTATCGCACGCCAATATCGCTGAGCTGCCTGCAGGCCGTGGAAACAGATCCAAAGCTCCACAACAGAATCAGAATCCGAACCAGGAAAAAACAACAAAAAAAAAAAAAACAAAACAAAACCAGGGTCCCATAACACAGATCCCATACCCTTTTTGAAATGTGCTACAAGACGGTTATAATAAGCTTGCTCAAGTTGTGTGTCAGAATAAAATATTGGAATATAAATGAATTGAATAATTTGTTGTTCTGGAATGTCAAATGATAAATGAGGAATTTTAACCGCCCATTCAGATGCAGAAGCTGCTTACAGGGTATCTGCGAGCTTATAATTTTTGCAATGAATTACGCTCGACTAGTTGATGTTGTTGCTGTTGTCTTTTTTCACTTTGTTTTCCTGTTGAAAGGCCGTACAGCGAGGTCGACGTCAAGAGCGAGAGAGTGAGAGAGAGAGAGAGAGAGAGAGAGATAGGGAGAATCACCTGTGGCTTGTCAGAGTATGAAAGGCCAATTTTAATGCCAAAATTGACAGGTAAAACGGCACATATGTATCTCTATACATATACCTATATGTATATGTATGTGTATATGTATGTGTGTATGTATGTGTATATGTATGTGTGTATGTATATATGTATGTATGTCATCCAACTGAATGCTGGACCCAACGAAGCGTATAAGCCAGCTATGGCAAAGAGGAGGGGAGCCGGCGTTGCAAAGGGGAAGGGGACGGGTATGTCAATGTAGCCAGGCACGCAGGCAGCATTGCTCGGCTACTGAGCCAATTGTGGAAAGCCACCACCCTCCCCTCCCCGCAACCCACTTTCTATCTCTCTCTCTCTCTCCCTCTCTCTCTCTGTATATCTTTCTCTCTCTCTCTCTTTATCGCAGTCACTTCTATTTTGTTGTTGTCTCTCAGTTCACTATGTTGACTGTGTGTGTGTGTGTGTGTGTCCCTCGTTATTGGCAGATTAAGCCTCCTGTGTGCGTCTGTGTGTGCGTATGCAGCAGCAAAAGCACAAAAAAGCCATGGAAATAAAAAAGAATGAAATGGCAACAAATCAAAAAATATTAGCAGCATATTCCTTTTGATTTTTTATTGCGCAATGTTTTTTTGCCACTGGCACATACACACACACTGGCACACACACACAGACTGATTTAGTCTCCAAGGTAACACTACGTTGAGTGTGACCCTGTCCTTCGAACCGTAATTGAACTACTAAAAGCAAAGAAAAAAAAAATAAATAAAATTCTTGATAAAAAATACATCAATTTAGTTTTAATCCTTTGAGTGAATCACAAGGATCAGAATCCTTTTTAGTAAGTTGCTTTTATAAACGGATTCAGAACTCAATATGGAAAATAAAATTGTATTAAATATTAGAAAAAATATATAAATCAAACGAAGAAAATGTTGTTTAGAGAAAAAAAGAAATGAGTAAGAATTCATATTAAAAGAAGCAAAGATTAACTTTTTTTACCTTTGGGACTATCAAGCAATCTCAGAACCTGCTTTAGAACCGCTTTTTGTAAAAGAATTAAGATCAATATGCAATTCTCTGTCTGCTAATATCTCTCATGCAACAAAAAAGTCGCTTTGCTTTCATTTGAAACATATTTAATGTTGCAAACTCTGATTTTATGTGGCACTCGTTGCTTATGAACAACATCAACGGCAACAGCAACAACAACAACAATAACAATAACAATAACAATAACAGCTACAATGCTTTGTGTGGAACAATGAACAATTGAGTGTTGCGTGCAAATTGTTGGCTGTGTTGAATTACACCTCTTGAATGGGTTGGGTGCCATGGGAAGGTGGGCGTGGCACAGTTAACGTCTCTTGTTACCTTTGTGTGTGTGTGTTTGTGTTGCAAAGTTCGTTTCCTTCTTGCCTTGCTGTTGCTTTTGTTTATCATTTTAGCTGTTGCGCAAAAGTTGTTTGCATAAATAATTTCTATGCATAAGAAGCCTCATGTGAGACACGGAAAGCAGTGGTTGGGCGGTAAGGTGAGTCGAGGGGAGGAACCTGGCAAACACACACCACACGGCAAAATCATTGATATTTTAATGTAAAAACAATGTCAGCCACTTATGCCCCATTCATGCCCCGTGTGTGTGTGTGCTGTCAGCATTTCACTTTAAAGTCATGGAAATTGAGCCCAGGCTCAATAATGATAAGCCATCCCTATCCCAATCTTACACCTGCCCCACCCACACCACCACCCAACAAACCAACTCGGACAGTTTTAGTCGAATGAGCTAAACGGGAGAAACTCTACAGTAAAAAACACATACATATCTCGCCTCATATATATATGTATATATATATAAATGAACTAGGAGTATATAAAGATACTTATATAAATATCATATTTCATATTAATTTTAATGTGCATTGCACATTTTCAGAGGTTAATATAATATTCTTGTGATGTTTCAAGTAGATTTCTCCGACCTCAAAGGCAACTCCGGTCTTCAATAGAATATATCTGTTTGTTTTCTTCATATTGTGAAATGTGGGTCAGCTTTTGAGTAGCTGTAGTTGTTTGATCTCGTCTATAGTCACGTAATTTTTTACCAGTGTAAGCTTTAATGCTGTGTCAATAAATTTTACTCTGCCTAAGCATTTAATTTCAAATGAATTAAATTGGATGATAGGTGACTTTAAAGTGTACAGACTCGACCCCCATTCGCTCTTTGGGGGTAGCTGAAAAGAATTTTGCTTGTTTAATGTTGTTTCGTCAGTTGCCCAGATCTACGTCAAATGTCAAAGTTTCACAACTTGTATCGAAAGCAGCACGCTGAACATTTAATGAAATTGAAACAGAGCCGACAACCAAAAATACAGTTCATGCTACTTAATGCCGGAGGCATAGAGATCTCATAAACTTATCCATAAGTGTAATTAAATTTACGCATGCGACCTGTTGACTTTGCTCCTCTTCTGCCTCATCTGTTTCATCGTCTCGAGTTGATGATGAGCGCCTGAAAGTATGCTTTGATTTCTGAGTCGGGGCAAAATCAAAGCCAGACAACAGCTCAAGCTCTAACTGGAGGGGCTGTCTAACAGACTAACTGACTGACTGGCTGACTGACGGACGGGCAAATTGACGCACTGACTAACAGCCTGACAGCGTTGGCAATGGGCGTGTCAATAGGCATTAAAACAAGCAACCAACCAACATTCGTGTGTGGTTGTGCCTAAGACACTCTCTTACTTTCCAGGGAATTAGCGCTAATTCACTTTTACGCGTCTTACAAAATTAATGGCGCACATTTCGCCAATCATACCTTCAACAATATACTCTGCCCAAAAAAAAAAACAGCGTGTTGCGCGTTTAAAATTTGCACTTTTTTTTTGCCGTAACATGTAATATTTTTTCCATTGTTCAATGCATCCCTATTGATCTTTGGTGGAACAACACTTTTCACACAATTTTCTTCCTATATATAATGTATAAAAAAAAAGGAAAGAAAAAACAATTCGCTCATACTCTAACACACATACACACACACACACACACATCAATTGACACACTCGCTTAACGCACACATTCTAAGTGAGGACGTGATTGGGAACGAGAATGTCAACGCTGCGGCGCTCGCCCAACAAATTTACCAAGTTTGAGTACGTGCTGGCACACCTTTGCCACAAGCACTGACTTATGCTTCATCCTCATCCATGGAATAAGTCTGATATATATACACTCCGAAGAAAAATCGACATTAATTCTAGAAATTTGCATTATCTTGGCCTTATCTTCAGAAAGTATATTTCAGAAAAAAACCGAGTTGTTCTTTTTCATTTCAGTTTTCAGCGTAATTTTACAAAATATATAAACCAATTTTTTTTCTGAGTGTATAAAGCAGTCAGTTACAGACGTTGTCCATCTGGCGTTTTTCGAGGTGCCAGCCACATGAGAAATCGAGGCCATCATCTGAAATGCGCATAAATTACGCACAGAACAGAACAAACCTCGGAAGGCTAGGAGAGGTGAGCCATTCGAGCAGCAAACTGTGTCTACTCAAGCATCTAATAGCTATGATTCAATTAGTTATCCTGCGGTCTTTCTCCTAATCAGGTGTAAATTAGCGTTGCGTTGCCAGCTTTTGTCCTTAGAGTGACGTGCAAGTTCACTTATAATTGGCCCCAAGCACTTCTACTTTGGCTAACTGCCTTTTTTTAGCCTTAATATAGACATTGTCTTAAGTTTGCATACGATGTTTTATAATACAATGCAAAGTAACAGATTGCTTGTGCTTCCAAGAAAAAAAAACGGAAAACAAAAAAACAAAAAAATTTCAACTAATTGGGCTTTATAACAATGTGTATCTTTCTGAGGCACAGATATTTAATTATTACTACCACAGGGCTGGGAGCACTGTTTAGTGTGAGTTGGGAACTGTTTCCTCATCTAGCAGCAAATGTTGCTTGGCAGGCCTATTTCAGATTGACTGATATGTTCCATTTGAGGAGGCAATAACGCTCTTAAGTTGTTTTTTCTTTACTTTTCCAATTATATTATTCAGATACCAGAGTTTATTTTTAATGAATATATTTTACGTGTAAGCTTCTCTCATACGCTGTCGACGTTGACGATCCTTCTCCTCCATATAGGGTATAATGGTTGTCTTTGTGGGCAATATGATGATAATCGGCAGAATATTCTTGCACTTATCCAACACATGAGCCAAACGCTTTGACGTCGAATAGTCGAGCAGTATAATGCCAATATTGCCTCCCTTGTACATAATAAGGAAAAATGTCTCGAGTTCCCCCAGCGTGGTGCCTTTGAAATGAATATGAGGCACATCAATCGAAATAATAAATTCTAAAGACGTACGTACTTTGTTCAACCATTAGATAGTTGCGAAAATTCTCACGATGATAGCCAATGCCAGTCAGAAATAAGCCCAGGGTTACCTCCTATTTTCAAAATAGTCAATATTTCAATCATTTGTATCAATTTATCGCAATCATTGCTGCGTTATCTTACTGTATCGGCGATGACACCGATGCGCATCACTGTTGGATCCTCGACCTCAACCGCGATTAGCTCATCGAAATCCTCATCAGATCCCTCCTCTTTCGATTCGCTTTGGCTATTAACGATTGTTTCAAAACTCATTGTATCTGTATAATTTCGATTTTCTCTAAGCCAAATCAATAACATTTAAATCGGAGCACTTTGCTCGATGTTTCAGTTGCCACTCGAAAATATAGTCAAATAATTTGCAGAACTTTAAGATAGTTCTTTCCAAAAACTCCAACAAAATCACTGTTCTTTGAAGCTCTTCTGTTTTATTCAAAGAGCTGACTTGCAATCAAAGAACGCCAAATAAACTTATATATATTAAATCTGTATATTTTTTGGTGAGCTTGTAATAAAGTGTACCTTATGTTCATACAATAGTTCTCTCTCTCTCTCTCTCTTTTTCTCTCTCTCTTTCTCTTTCTCTGTTTCTGTGTGTGTGTGTTGTTCATTTTCAATTGCTTTTTAATGAGTTTTCAATAAATAGCAGGTTGCCCTGCTTCCACTCTCGACTCCTTCCAAAAGTAACAGAGCTTTTGCACTCAGCCAAGGCTTAAGATGGAACTGGAACTGTAACTGCCTCTGGGATATCAGATCTAGGCGGGCTTTGTTGATGTCCAAAATTAGTTCACCTTAATTTGTATTCTATTTTTTCTTTTCACTTGATTTGCATTTATCTTAATTATGAAATTTGCCGCTCGAGTTTGACTGCCCTTAACCAATACCGACTACCCCTGCCACACTGACATCGCCAAAGCTGAGCACCAAAATGAAAATTCAATTATGACATGAGTTTACAGATTTTGTTGCTGTTGCTGTTGTTGTTGTTGTTGTTGTTGCTGTTGCTGTTGTTTTTTGCTGATGGCCCGCAGGCATTGAGAGCGTCTTTGTGGCCACTTTTAGAAAATTTATTAACTGCGACTTAACGAAAATTCGTTTACTTTTCGTTTTTTTTTTCATTATTATTTTTTTTTTTGGTTTCCCCAGTTGATTAAGTCAGCTGCTCTCCCCGCTCACCCAGATCTGACTTGAACAGCCTCCCCGCCGTAAAGTCCCAACTGCAAACACTTGAGCGTTTTTTGTGGTCCCCAGATGCCATCGATTTCCTTTGTCAAGTTTTTGCCATGTTAAGAACTTAACATTGATTGGCCTTCCTGAACAACTTTGCCTTACTGTTCGCTTATGGCATGGGGCCTTAAGTGTTGTTTGTTTTCCAACTTAATAGTCTAATTTATATAAATAAAAATATATGTAAAAAATTTAATTTGTAGTGTGTCAAACAAGAACAGAAATTAACCTGTTGAAATTCATAACCGGCATCAGAGTCGACTTACTACGTTTTTTTCAAAGAACCAGTAAGCGGTTCATTTTTTTGTATATTGAGAAACTATTTCTAAAAAAGGGAATATTCTTTCTACTTCCCAGGGCGACTTTTTTCTGAGTGTAGCACCAGTGTAAGTTAGAATTATGGAACCGCTTACAGTTAGAAGCTTGAAAATATTTCACAATCTTTACCGGAGCACTTTACTTACAGCAATCAGAAAAGCAAACAACATTTAATTTCGATTTCAAAGAGAAATAAAACTGAACTAACGATGTTTGTTCCACACCGTCTTATACTTAATATCAATTATTTCAATTTGTCAATAATAAAAAACTCAATAGTAATTTCACCCATGTAGGCAAATATGTTAAGCTTCAAATGAAAGTCAAATACAGTGTAAATCAAATGTTTAGATTGATATTCATAATATTAATGCCATTTTAGCAACTTCAATGATATGTTTTGTATTATATTACATTATTTCGTCACATATAAATTTACAATTTAATATTAAGACCTTGACGACCCAGATGAAAAAAAAATGAAAACTGTTTCCACCGTGATTTTTCCTTAATTCCAAACTTTGCAAAACTTTTGTTCCCCAGAGTTTTGCATTAGATTAAAAAGAGCGTTAATATTAGTTGTCGCTTTGGGGAATTAACAAGCTCTTCAATAACAATCTATAAATAGCTGGTGCGCCTCACTTAGTTGCTTATCAGGTGAAGGACTCCCCGATATGGCGACTTTTCGACGTTGAAGGTCTTATTTAATGTACCCACAGTTGAAACTCTCTGTGTGTGTGTATGTGTGTGTGTGTGTGTGAGTGTGAGCAATCAGCCTGACCGTAAGAGGCAACTGTGAAGCAGACAAGCCAACATGCCGACAAACTGACAAACTGGCAACACGCAGTCAAAGTTCAAATTGTATTTGTTCTATTTTTGCTGCGGCAACTCGACAAGCGGCATAAATAAGTTAGCCAACAAATGTTGAAAAGCCACTCAAATTACACCCACACACACAAACAAATCAAAGAGTAAACAAACCAATCCACGGCCAAATACTCTAGTACTCTGGAATTTAGACTTAAAATCGTAAATATTCTTTTCAAATTAAATTATATCATTTTATAAAATATGTAAAATACTTGTACAAGTGAAATCTTAGAACACTCATGTTAATTAATAAAATAGGCAAAAACAAAACGAATATTAGAAAAAAACATTTTAAAAATTAGGCATTTTCTTTGTCTACATTTTAGAAATATATACCCTAAATTTATAAACAAATAATACACTAGTTTTTAGAAATAAGGCTACAATGTACTAGGCCTATACAACCTCTATCAATGTACAGCATTTGATATCATTATACTCATCTGTGTATATTACTCTATATACATACATACATACATACATACATATATATTGCGTGCAACAAGCACAAATTTGAAATATATATGATTATTGTCTGGTATTCAAGAGTCTGAATACCAAATTGGCCAAGAACTCCCAACTAAGCTCTCTGAGTTCCCTGAGGTCTGACCAAAAAAGAGCGAGATAGAGAGGGAGAGAGAGAGTGTGAGAGAGAGAGATAGAGAGAGGGAGACGGATAGAGTAATGATAGATTTTCCTTAACATTTGTTGTGCCATTCAAGCAGTCAAACGTAATGCGATTTGCAATCATTTCTTCACATATTTGCATGGTATTTTATTTAGATTTTTGGCATGCATGGAAACAAAAAAAAAACCCAAAGCCAAATTGACAGGCGCCCTTTGGGGTCTTAGACCCAGGGGGTAGGAGCAGTTAGGCAACTGAAAGTCATCTGGATTTCGATTTGTATTTCGATTTCAATTTAGCTCTCAAAAGCTAAACAATACACGATAAATGCCAAAAGACTTGGTCGACTTCTCAACAACTAAAAAGCTGAAAATCTTAAAGGGTGCTTGTTGTTGTTGTTGTTATGTTGCATGTTGTAGTAGTAGTTGTTGTTATTGGTGTTTGAAAAACTGAAAGAACAGTTGAGAGGAAAGCCCAAAACAAATCAACCGCACACACACACACACACACACACCCACACACAGACACACACAGATACACAGCCAAATACCCCCCCCCCCCCCCCCCCACACACACACACACAAACACACACAAAAGCATGGAGAGGCAGCTAAATTATTATGTTCAAAGTGAATATTACGTTAACCATAACATGGGTTCGTTGAAGGCGACAGAGAGACAGAAAGACAGCAAGACAGCAAGACAGCAAGACAGCAAGACAGCAATACAGAAAGACAGTCGGACAAATAGGCAGACAGTATTGGGGTAGAAATTACACAGTTACAGCATCAGAGATGAAAACATTCTGTGAGCTGTGCGCTAAACTTTGCTTGTTGGCATTGTTTGCCCGTCTTCTATTGACAGAGCAAGAGCAACAGCAGCAGCAACAGCTACAGAATATTATTATTATTGTGTATAGTTGTTCATTGGCAGTAGCAATGGCAACACAGACCCACAAACAACATCCAATTCTATTTGATGTGACATCAAAGCATGTGATAGAGGGTATTTAACTTGTCTTCAATAGATACATCCAGCTCGCCAAAACAAGAACTTTAACTTGAGAAAATTAAACGTTGAATATCTTCTGTTGCAAGTGCGTTCGGTAAAATTGAAATGAAAGGCAACTGCAAGTTGTCGCAGTCGCTTGTCTCTTATCTGTCATCTGCCATTTATCATTCACCAACTGTAATCTGTAATCTGTATCTGCAGCACAGTCAGGAAACAAAATTCCCATTCCCTTATATTATATCATATTGCGCATTGCGTTGCTTGACAACAATATGTTGCTGTTTGTTGGCATTAAAATCGTTTGCAATTTTAGCTGCAAGCAACCAAAATTGAATGCAGTCAAGCACAGGAGGAATTGTGTGTGTGTGTGTGTTGGTGTGTGTGTGTGTGTGTGTGTTGGCCTAATGTGGTGCAGCTTTAATAAACGCGTAGCTTGTTAGCTGGCAAAAACCATTAATAACTGGCCTGCACCTGAAACGCAGCACAAAAACAAGTCTGCCAACAGTGGAATAGACCCCAACGGTCCCAGAGAGAGACAGAGAGAGTGTGAGAAGGCGAGATGGAAATGGGGATTAAATGTCTGTGCATAATTGTGTGTGTGTGTGTGTGTGTGTGTGTGTGAGTGTATGGGTGTGTGTGTGTATTTTTGGGTGTGTGTGTGTGCGTGCGGGTGTCAGATGGTAGGCCAAACCATTTCTTGCCATTTGTGGTGCAGCTTTTCCACACAGCGGATCATACATCCACACACACAGACGCATAAAGCATTATATAGACTGTGACTATACCCTGTAAATAATTGTTAATTGTAAAATTATATAGTTTGCACAAATGTAGCTGTAGTTGGTGCATCAAACAAACCAGGCATTCTGGAAAACACCTTAATCGTAATAGACTATTATTATAATTTATATATTTTATGCTTTGCTGTGTTTTAAACTTAATGGTATTGTCCCTTGAGCTCATTTAGAATGGATAAAAATGTATATATATATATCAATCGGTATGAACTAACTAATCTCAGAGATCTTTAAATGTAGAATTTTGGTTCCCATATGACCATATGGCAGATCAAGTTTACTTTATTTTATCGATAAGCACCGCCATATTGCGATTATCGATCCGATTTTCAGTAAATATAATTTATAAAATGTAAGGACTTACACTTTCACTTCGGATAAGAAGTACTGATTAGGTTAAGTCGAGCTCTCTCGACTAGAATATTTTTACTTGTTAAAAGTGCATATTCATGAAATTGAAATAAGATAAATTGCTCATAGATTATCTATAATTCAATTTAAGCTGTTCTATAATACTATTTACCGAAAAAATCATTCAAAGAAAATATATATATATAAATTCTATTCTAGAATCGTAATATACTCATATATACCATATTCTGCATGCGTCAAGTCATTTCTTCAAGTTGTCCAAAATTGGGGAACTCTGCTACTATAACTGATAGACTCTGCCATATTTGGTATATTCTTGTAAATAATACCTGCTTGCAATATTGATTGATTTAAGTTTGTTGAATTCAATACTCAAGTCTTATTTATGGTTCTTTAAACGAGTGATTTAGAATTTACCGATTCAGTACACTTCAGCAATTCGACACTTTTGAAATAATCAAGCTTAAGCAAATTTGTCAGAAACTTTATCTATGCTCGTAAAAACTGTAAACAAATGTTATTTACAAATGGACAAATGGGCGAATGGACAAATTTCCAATTTATCTTTAATGCCAAGCCTTAAATGTTGACATCCACATAAATTTACAGATACTTTCTCTAGACAGAGAGAGAGAGACAGAGGCAGAGGGAAAGAGCTACAATTTGAAACTGTTTACAGTCTTGTTAAGAGCACTCTTGTGTTCTGTGTGGCACTGAGTGGGTGCCCATGTGCGTGTGTGTGTGTGCGCGTGTGTGTGTGTGTTGGGGTTGTTGTGTTGCGTTGCCTGATAGCTGCTGGCTGCTGTCCTTTAATTATTGATTTTGACGATGGGGTGATTAATAATATGAAACTATAGCGAAACCTATACAGATCGAGTTGTTCTTGTGGTCGTTCCTGTTATTGTTGTGGTTGCTTTTGCTGTTGTTGTTTTCATGTGATGCCCTAATTGCATTTCCTTGTTACAGCTATTGTGTGTGAAAACACTGTTTCAACTTCACGTACAGTAAGTACACTAAGAAAAAAATTACTGAGATTAAAGAACATTTGATCCAAATAGTTTTACCCAAAAGAAAATGTATTGTTTTAAAAGCTGAACTGTTTTGCAACTATGAACAAGCCAAACTAGCTTATTTTTTAAAATGAGATTTCTGAAAACTCTTGGAGCATTTTGGACTTAGATACCGTGTGTACGTGATCAAGTGCTCAACTTTTTTTCTGAGTGCATGTACGTGCATCTGCATTTTGATGGCCGCTGGCCAAAAATTACGAGTTGAATGCGAGGCAAACTGCCGCAAATTCAATTTGTTGCATTGTTAAGCCCTTGTACAGCAGCGCCCCCTGGCGTTCAGAATTTGTTTGTCAGTTGTTTTCTTGTGCGCTCATAACACCTCTGTTGAGGGTATTATACTTAGAACGAGAGGCTTGCAACGCATTCAAGCATACGTCTCCGACTCCTTAAATACATATTATATATATATATATACATATTCTTGATCTGCATCAGTAGCATTCTCCTCCTTTCCTGGGCGAAATATTCAATTCAGTTTTGATGGGCTTGTAAACTTGTTTTTCAACAGAGTGTTTCCATTTGCATTGACAGTGCCACAAAGTTGTTGGCAAATGCAACTGGTGATGTTGCTGTTCTAGTTTTTCCTTTCATTTGTTCTGTGTTGTTGAGTGTCGCAGCTGCAACGACTGGCATTTAATTAAGGCAACTGTTGACTGAGAGCAACTAACTGTTGCACAACTGTTCGCCTAACGATGAATCCATCAAAAAGACCAAAACTTTTCGACTGTGTGTAACAGCAACACCAACATGCCAAATTACTTTGCCCAAGCCCACAGCACACGCAGCCACATGCTCACTTCAACATATGTGTGTGTGTGGCAAAAAAAAAAATAAAAACAACAACAAAAAAAAGAAATTTTTGGTTTTTTGGGGCATCAATCTTCCTCCATCATTGTCAGAAACGCAGACCCGATGACGATGGCTCAAACGATGACACAGCAGCAACTCACACGTACACCCACACACGCACACACACACCCGCGCACCTACACAGCACCAGCTAGAGCGGTACACTCATATAAAATAAATGAAATATCATTGAAGCCATTTCATAATTTTTGCAGAGCAAGCAAAAGAAAAATAAATAAAAAATATGTGCTATAATTTTTGTGCGCCCGCCTTTTATTGACGCTATTAATGTTGTTGTTGTGTGTACCAATAATAAATTAATTATTTATTTACATTACCATCAATATTAATTTAATGCTCTCCGTTCGCTCTTCCCTCCTGTTGTGGCTTCCCAGCCTGCCTTCGATGAAAGCTATGCGATTTCACACAATTCAATTATTAAGTCGAGTTACTAATTTGTGAAATATCATCGTTACCAGCTTATATTGCTGTTTTCAATACACAATTTATTTAATTTATATACAACACTCAATTCAATCAATAATAAATTATATCAATCGATTTTATCACCGCAATATATTCTCACATTTCAGAATACTGTACACTACATATACAAAAACTTCTAAACTTCATTAAATTAAATGGAAGCAAAAAGTGTTTACCCGGAAATCAAAGAAATAATAATAATTATGGCTTTAGCAATATATCATTTAAATGGCTCCCGCGGCTCAGTTTGCACTGTGTTTTTTTGTCCTTCCAATTTTCATTGAGCCTGAGCTGAAAGGACCGAATGACTGTTGGCTTCCAGAAAACATCCCAAAAGAAACCAGCAGTTTTAATCGTTGCTCCTGGTGATAATCGAGTCAGTTGCTGTGGCAATGTGATCTTATGGGGATGCAGACCCAAATCGTGCCACAAAATTCACCAGGTAGTCATGGCAAGAAGGCCAAGTTCGGCGAAACGGCAGAAAACGGTTCAACTTTTGTTGTTCTGTTTTGTAGTATCGATAAGGTACAACTTGTACATCCCTGCGAGTAGAACCTATACAGCATTATTACATTCTCTACATGTGATTTAAATTGTAAGATTTTGTATCATTTGTTATTTATTTATTTTTATTTTATTTGCTTCAATTAATATTTTACTGGTAATAGAACTTCGTGTGTTATTTATTTCTATATATGTATATATATATATATCTTTTAAAGTCGTTTGCGTTATTAAAACAAATGCATAAATTGTAAAAGTAAAATGAGATAAGTAGAAATCCACTCTTACTGATGAGTTACAAGCAAATCTTTCAAGTTTTAACCATTCAAAACATGCACTTGCAAACAAACGAAATAAATTTCAAAACTCTCGACTGAGTGAGGAAAACGGAGCTTAAAACTCAAGTAAAAATAAATTAACATACATGTACACACATATGTATACAGCAAATGTTATTCAAAGGACTAACAAATCGTATGCTGTCTGTCGTCCACAAAAGAAAAGCGATGAGAAGCGAGAAGCGAGAAGAAAAGGGAAATGGAAAAGCGAGCTAAAAGTTGAGCTTCCTCTTCATGTAGAAAACTCATAATTTTAATGCAATAATTCACTTAGCTCGGGCTGCCTGCATAAACAAATTGAAAAACTTTTTCCACCAGCTTTCACTTCACACTTCTGGTTCCTTTTTTTCTCTTCGGTTTTCTTCTTCCATTTCTTTTGTGTCTGTGTGTGTGTGTGTGTGTGTGTGTGTGATAAACAGGAGCCCGTAGCCTTACAAGGCGACCACAGACAGCCAACAAGGGCGGACAGACTCGGCCACATATAGTACACACACACACACACACACACACACACACACACACACACACACACACACACACACACACACACACACACACACACACACACACACACACACACTCACACACTAGCCTCATTTAGATAGATGCCACAAAACTTACATATGAACGGATATACTACGAACACGAAGCGAAAGTCTTAGTCCCAAAAACTTTTTGTTTGCTTTGTTCGTTTTTCTCGCTTTTCTGCTGGCAACAGTTTTTGCCTGGCCGATTGAAGTGTATTTAGTTACGAGCGAGGACAGGCAGCAAAAACCACAAAAAAAAAACAACAATAAAAAACAACAAATAATAAAAAAAAAAACTAAAAGGAAAGGGAAGGAAAACACACACCACAAAATGGGAAAAGTAAAAATGAAAGTAAACCTCAACCACAAAATAAACGGACTATTTCCATGTTTAAGTGCCGCATTCAAAATGATGAATTTCATGGCTCTGGCTTATAAAAGTTTTCAGCCCAATCGAAAAAAACCGAAAAACTGACAAACAACTTTTGTCACAAACTGCCCAGAAGTTCAAGCTGCCGAAAACAACTTTTTGGAAAATGGTCCCAGAAGGTATTTAGTATCAGCTGCAAATTGCTGCAAGAAGAGCTTTTGTACTTAGTGCATTACTAATAGAAGCCACACAATTATACAGATAAGCTCAAGTATATTTATATTTATTAAACGACATTTAATATTGATTGCCTGACAGTCTGCCTGCCATTTCATGTCCAAAGTAATTCCTCAGATCTGATCACCGGTCGAAGATTAAATTCTTTAACGAACTTCTTATACGTGTTCTTATGCTCAAAAATGTCGGACTACTATATCAGAAAGCTGCCATAGAAAAGAGCAATGGAAAAATGATGTCTTGTATGAAAAACTTTTTCTTAGCCAAAATGCGTTTTATTATGGTTGCTATCATTTGACAAAGTATTATCATACTAGAAGCAATTGGTCTTTTTAGATATGGGTAATTTAACTCCGCTTACGAGCTTGTAATATTTAAAGGCCAAATCTGAGTTTAGCGCAATTGAATTTAGTTTCAAGACTTAGTTCTTAGTTCTGCTAATTCAATTTCAGCTGTAGACACCTAAATATATACATACCTATGTATGTGTGTGTGTGGGTGTTTGTATATATATATATATACATATATGTATGTGTATATATACACACACACACACAACATCTACCTCCCCATCCATCAGTTCCTTATCCCATCATCTTATGCGCTTACCTGGGCACCCTGGCATTTTTGTGTATAATTTAAAATGTTGTTTGCGCTTCAGCTTAGAGGCCTGCACCCAAAACACCCAAAACAGCCCCAAAAGAGACGAACCCGGCGGGCAGCAGCAGCAGCAACAGCAGCAGGGGAAGAAGATGAACAGCCAAAAACAGCACAGTAAACCCTCCACAAGCAGAACACCCCCCTCCCCACACACACACACACACACATACCCCCTCGCCAAAGCAACCAGCTAAAATATTTCTATTAAATTTCAATTTGTTGAAATTTATTTTTTACAATTTTGCATGAATGGGGGGCGGGAAAGAGATGCATAGCAAGTGACACAAATAGAGAGGGTGAGTGAGTACTAGAGAGGAGAGCATGAAAGAACGAGAGGCGATTTTATAGGCATTGAAAGCTGTGTGCCAAAAGCTGCATGCCACATAATTAAGCTGCGTTTCCCAAAAACTTATGGCGAAAGCCCACAAAAGCCAAGCCTGTAATTAGAAATCCCCTTCACTCAACCACAAAAAAAGTAAATATCTACATGAAAGTATCATATATATATATATATATATATATATATATATATATATAAACTTATATGTATATATATACTTAATACAAATACAAAAATCTCCAAGATTTGCGTAAAGATGAAGCGAAGCAAAAAATATGCCTCAAAATTAAAAGATATACCCATTTTGATACATAATTAATTACCAAATGGGGTTTTCTTCGTTGCCTAGCTTAAATATCGTTTAAGTCGGAATAGGGTTAGGAGGGGGTTAGCTGACAGAGTTGTTAGTCAAAGTTTGGAACAGGCAGAAAGACAGAGAGAGACAGGGAAAAAGAGAAAGTTGAACTGTGGCTTATGCAAAACAAATTACTGGACAGAAAGATATAAATATATAAATATATATATATATATATATATATATTCGTATTTGGGGTGCGAGCGAGAGAGTAGATCCATCTGATTTATGGAAAAAGTTTATGGCACTCAAGCCGCATTAAATGCAGATTTAGTTTACATTTTTACTTATTGCTTTGACGTCGGCAGCAAGAAAATCAACGAAAACAAAAACAACAAACATTGCCTAAATATATATGGCTAATTTGTTTGTTTGTGCTTATTGCGTATCCCCCATCTCTGCTCCCCACTCACCGTCCCATAACATCACCTTTCACTTAGCTAGGTGTCTGCCATTACTGGTCAGCGAGTATCTTTTTGGCTAGGCTGACATCTGCATTTTGTGACAATTTTGCCATGCGACTACACCGCTTCGCATATGAATAGAAACAAGCCGGCAACGTTATCCCGAAGATGCCAAACCAATTAAATACCTATACAAATTAAACTCCTACATATGAAAAGAATATAGGTATATATATATATATAATATAAACATATCTTTATAGTTGCCTTTTCTTACAGTTAGAACTGTTCGTATTCTTAATATTGAGCTGTATTTATTTGATTGGACTATATTGTGCTTATACCTAAATACATACAATCCCCATCCCCCCACTCCACACAACCATATCAAATTCTGAGCATTTTGGGGGAAGCTATGGGATGTATGTGTGTGTGTTAGGGGAAGTGGGAGGAGGTCAGCATCGAATTTCCGCTTGTGTTCATACAGCTTTTTTTTTGTTATTTCACCTGATGATAGTTTACTTGCTGCTTATTATACCCTGTAATCAAGGCATTGGGGAGTTCTTTAATCAAATTAATAAGTGACTTACTCTTTGATTTAATACATACGCATAAGAAAAGTATTATGATTTTTTAAGAAAATACGTTTGACATAGAAATCTATTTCATATATCTCTAGACAATTTCGGAGAATAAATAAAAGAAAGCACCATCAGTTAAGGGAAGGATCCACTTACAAATAAGGTGTAATTAAATTCAGATATAAATCTATATACTAAAGTTTATTGAAGAAAAAACATAAAAATTGGATTGGCATTAGCAAAAAAAAATAAATGGGAGTTTGGAAAAACCAAGTAAAATTTTTGAATTTCGTCCAGTTCAGTATCAGAAAAAATAAACAGGATATTTTACTGTCAGGCAGTTTCAACTCTCTGTTACCTCGCAGATGGTAACTGGGGACAGCTGAACAGCTGGAGGCCTGCCACTGAATTACTGACTGGGAATTGTGCTTTGTCCACATTGTAACAAGGCACAAGGCACAACGCACACAAACACACATAAACACAAACACAGAACAAACACACACACACACACACACGCTGGCTAAACTGGAGCACTAATTGCATCGTTAACTTATTTCGAACTGGCCTCTCAGTCGTGTCCTTGTGTATCCTGTAGCCGTACATGCTCCTGCTTACGCTACCATTTGCCATTTGCCACGCTCACATGCACCTTGCTTATTTATTTATTTATGAGCTTTACGCAGCTACGAACCATTTCCTTATTGATTGCCTGTGTGCCACCTTATCAGCTTTCCCTTCCTCTCTCATCCAGCCATGTGTTCGCCCAGCACACACACACACACACACACACACGCACACTTTGCCTTTTCTCCGCATTGTACTCGTTTCCAATTATTTGCTAAATTGTTAAGTTAAGTGAATAATTTTTTGAAGATCTTTAAGTCGAAAAACATTTGAAATCAAAACTGAATCGTTTTCAATGAAGAAATAATGTTTTTCTCTCTTTCTCTCTCTCTCTCTCTCTCTCTCTCTCTTTCTCTTTCTCTCTCTCCTTCGTGATCTATCTTTGTCTCTTTCGCCAAGCACTCACTTAGTTGTTAGACTTGCTTGTTTGTGAATGCGACAATGAAAAAGAAATGGAAATGCATCTTCTTGCTAGTTCGAGGCCGAAAATATATAAACACTATTTTCATCCGTCCTTCTCTCTCTCTCTCTCTCTCTCTCTCGTTCTGTCTGCTTTTCATGATCTTTCTCTTTCGCTCATGTTCTTGGAGACTGTGAATCCTTGACAATGGCTACTCTTCCTGTTTCTGCTGCTATTGCTGCTTCTGCTTCTGCCTCCGTTTCTGGTTTGTTTCTGTTGTTACAGCTGTTGTTCTTCCAGCTCGTCTTGTGGTTGCTGTTGTTTTAGATGTTGTTGCTGTTGTTGTCATTCTTGTTGTTGTTGCTTGTTACCAGACCCACATTAACCGCATTGCTTTGCGGAGCTGTTCGCGCTGTCGCTTCGTCCTGTCGTGCCTGACAGCCTAACTTTATTAGCTCGTTGCTGTTGGCGTTGAGTGCCTCCTCCCTCCCCGCACCCATCGCCGCCTTCACGTCCCTACATCTCACGCTGTCTAGGTTTCTACAGGCAACAGGCGGCAAATGCGGCGTTAAATATGCCAAACGCCATTGCGGCAAAATGTTCAATTATCAAGTAGCCTCTAAAATGCTAGACCACAAAAAAAAAAGATCCCCTCCTTCCCCCGCCTTTCGGCAAACTGGGCGTGGCTAGGAGCCAAACAGATAGACAGAGAGAAAGAGAGAGAACAGGCCACAGTGGCTTCACATGGGCATATAGTTTATGGGCAAGTTAAGGGCCTTGAAAAGAAGCATTAAAGAATCCGCAAAAGTGCCCCATAAAATTTGAAGTGTGTTCAACATAATAGATCTATAAGGAAAGGTTTTTGTTTTCACATGAAAATCTTAAACTTTTTATTGTATATATCTGCACAGATTTTTCTTTAAATACATAGTTCAGATAGATGTGAGGACACTTAAGCAAAGACAGAGTAAATGGATATTGACAACTTAAGCTCGGTCATTTTAAACTTGTTAAAAATATTATATATTCACAAAATTGACCAGCGAACTTTAGGCATAGAGCCCCAGGAACCAAGGCAACAAGTGGCCGAAGCTAATGGCCTGGAAATGTGTGGCAATAAAGAAAGGAAAGAAAATCGTATTAAACGGTAAAAAAAGGTTAAATTGAAATTAAAATTAAAATTGAAATTTCTCAAGTAGGACCCAAAATGAAGGACATGGGGTCACAGCAAGGATACTCTAACAAATACCTCCACTTAAGCAAACGAATATAAATTTGTGTATCCTGGCTAAGGGGTTGCGTTCGAGTTGAAGTTGAAGTTGCACTTGTCCCTCGGAAACTCTAATAAATTGTTCATTGAAAAATCCGCTCATTAAGCGAGCATTAATTGAAACAAATTGAGATGCTCAGGTCCTCGTTTAAAGCTAAGCGGCCACCTCCATCTTCATTCCCGTCACCGGCACCGTCACCGTCTCCATCACTCTCCATTTCCCCATATCCATCTTCCCTTAGGGTCGCCTAGCCCACAATCTTCAGGCGTTTAGGGTGACTGTATTACATTCCATGCCGTCGGACAAATAACAAAATAACAAATCAAACATTCAAGCGCTTGTAAAATAATACCAGGAAGACCGGCTAACTTGGGCACACCGATTCTTTGAAATACCCTTGCAGACGGAGTTTAACTGTCGACATCATAAATAATAAATTTCAAAAACAAACCGATTGTCAAAAAATTAATTTCAATAATTTCGCTATCGCTATATCGAATAACTGTATTGCTAATCAAGAATATAAATACTTACCTGATGGTGTCTCCTTCAATGCGTTACAAATTTCACAACAAAATTATAATACTCTCTGCAAGGGTATCAAGATAATTAAATGCCAGTAAATTCTTCTTCGTCTTCGACATCTTCTTTACTGGACTTTTGTCCATTTCAATTTGTCGTCCTCATAAATTGGCAAATTCCTCAAATAATTAGCCGGTCATTGAAATTACAATTACAATTATACAAAATTAAAGCGTTTACTGACACAAAATAACGACATCGGCGTATGAAAGACTTGCAATAAAATTACAATATTAAATTAATCAATTGAAGGCTAATGTTTTAAAGTGAAACGATTATATTTAATTAGGCACAAGTCACTAATGAGAAAATACAGTTTTATTGATTGAGTAAATTATATTATGCATATTTAAAGCTTAAATATTGAAGAGAATACTTTAAAATTGCTTACAATCATTTCCAAGTGTTACAAACTTTAGAAAAGGATATAATTTATATTTTTTGTGGAACTGTACGCTGAACCCATTGAAATAATTCTCTTTCAGTGTTTAAGGTACATCAGTTTCTGAGATTCGTGGGCTCTCTCATCATAATAATAATCAATTTAGAGGAACCTCGCTTTATGCTCTTGGCATCGAATAAATTCCATAATAATGACATTTATAATCAATTGCTCCTGTGGCTTCACAGCAGCAGCAGCAGCAACCACAACAACAGGCATGTTGCAACCTGCTGCAATGTGATCGCAAAGGATTATGCTAATGAAGCCTTTCGATACCGATAAAAATACCTTTTGGAAGCTAATAAAGCCAACTTTTGCAAGATGCGGGCTGCACGCAGCATCAGACAATCAGGTCGGGCCAGTCCTTGCAATTCATTCAAATAATTCTCAAGTGTACAGCAGAGCTGGTACAAAAGAAGCTCAGGCGTAACAATAATAAAAATAAAAATAATAATAATAATAATAATAATAAGATGAATGCTAATGCAATAACAACAAACGGCGTCGCAGAAAAACAACAGCAACAAGTACACAGGAAATGGCGCATGAAACGAATCAGTCGAAACGGAAGGAAATGCTTAAGCGATATGAAAATCCTGCCCGGGCATATCCTTAAAATTTCCAGTTATTATTATTTGACGTTTCGGTTTTTACTGTTGTTTTCGTCGGTTCTCCAATACCCTAACAACTGTATTTGTTCTTAAAATTCTCAGTCTTTTAACTGTGAGATGCGAGCGTCAACTAAGCTAAGCTTCTAGCTAAAAATCGATCGATAATTATCGATGTTAGTAAAAGCTTGCGCATTCCTGCTGTATAAATGGTAGATATGAATATAACATTTTTAGCGTGTTTCTTCATGCATTGCAAAACATATATATATATTAAATTGTGTATTTTTCGATATCGTGAATCGATTCTAAACGATATTTGAGGATATCGAAAATGAAAGATGATGATGATGAAAGAGCTATTAATTTATGAAGAGAAAAAGAACAGAAAAACGGACATGGCAAGATTGACTCTTTTGTTGATAGGTTCAGGGTATAAAAAACATGAAACTTTTGGTAGAGTATATAATATTCGTATATACAGATCGGGCTGCCTACTGATTGCTCAACAAACAGCTATGCGCAGCGCTTTTTTACATCTTTGTTATTGTTGTTGTTTGGTATTGTTGCAGCTGTACTGAGCAGAGCAGGAGCTGGAACAGGAGCTGGAGCTGGAGCACAAGGTGGAGCTGGGGGCTGTGGCTGGAAATGAGGATGGGGACATGTGCTCCAACGACAGGTTAATGCCTTTCTGCCATGGCTCCAGGCGCTGCCTGTTTCGCATTGTTGTTCTTATATCTTGGCAGTTTTTAATAACGGGTCTGACAGGGAACTTGATGCTGTTGCTGCTGCTGCTGCTCTTGCAGCATCGACTTTAATAACCACACTCAACACACACACACACCTACACACACACACACACACAAACACCCACAGTTTAATGTGATCCGACATGGCAGCAATTAATAAGCGAGAGCTACTTGATGGTCCCGGTTATTTTATGACTCACATTTTGTGGGCATAACGCTTTACCATTTTTTTTATAGTTCACACTCATAAAGCAGCTAGATAAATGGAATTGTGAAAGGACAGCAAGAAATGAAAGATAGCAGTAGTGAAAGTGAAAGGCAACGTTTTTTTTTCTTTTACGAGACTCTCTCGAACATGAACAGGACAACAATTTAATTTAGCTGTGGTCCACAGCACATATATATAGAAAGAGATACAGATAGAAGGCTAGAACATGGAGAGAAACGGAGAGAAAGAGACAGAGATTTTCTTTCAAGGATTGCTGACGTCTGCAAAGCAGAACACAAACATTTTGTGGAAGCTGCTTAACAATTTAAAAGTAGGAATCTCAACTTGCCCAGAATACTAAGATTCCTAAAAAGCGATAGCAACAACAACAACAACAACAACAAATACATCATTTTTGCGGCACTTAAGCGAAATTGTTCTTAGAAATCTTTGAATGATTAACTCAAGACACAATTTTGAACACAGTCCAAAAATTTGGTGAATTTACTAGAAAGACAAATTCAACAAATTGATACAAAATATTGTAGACTCAAAATCTCACACAGTACAACACTCTAATTACATTTAGACATTTGGGGACATTTAGTAGATTTTAGGTACATAATTGCAACAAATAAATGGTTTGCCCACTGTCGCACTTGAGAGGAAGAGGGAGAGAGATAGAGAGGAAGACAGAGACGGAGATAGTGACAAGTGCTTTAATTGAAATGTAGTAGATGATTACACAGTTGAACGTCGTCCGGGGACTTGGGGATGTTTCGATCAGAAATGGCATTCAAGTGCCCAGTTGGCCCGTTAAAGGGCTTCAGCTTCCATTCAAGCGGACGCTACAGTGCGTGCCACAAGTCTGTGGTCCTATTTCCACTCGTGTGTCAGTCTGTCTGTCTATCTTGTGTATGCCCCTGAAAGCAGATAGCAAATGTTTGCGGAGATAGACAGACATAGAAAGAGAGAGAGAGAGAGAGAAATGGTAAGCTTTAGACAGCACGGCGAACGCGTATGAATGCATTAAGAGGATTGTGTGCGACTACACTGAAAAAAGGAATAACAGCAATCAGCAACCAAAATCTTCATCAATAAATCCGCTTGTAAAACGACTTAAATTCTTAGTTCCTACGAACTATGATGCCAAATTGAACTAGAATTTCAAAGCCAGTTCATGTTCAGGTATTTAAAACGTAAAGGTTCCAGTTGAAGTTATGCAGTTTTCAGCACAGTTTTGTTAAAAATTAGGAGGTGAAAAAAACGTAACTTTTTATACCATGAATCCATTAAAAATGCGTAAAAAGGGTATAATAGTTTTGTGCAAATGTATGTAGCAGCCAGAAGGAAGCATCTCTGACCCCATAAAGTATATATATTCTTGTTTAAAATCAACAGCCAAGTCGATATAGCCACGTCCGTCTGCTCATCTATCTGTGTGAACATGCGGATCTCGGAGACTATAAGAGCTAGAGAATACAAATTCTCGTATACCCGGCGCATATCAAGTTTACTTTATTTAATCGATAACTGTCTCGAATATCGATAAATTTCGATTTCCGATAACAATAAATGCCACAATTTGAAAGGCAGAATCTTCTAACAAATTCATAATATGCATATGCATATAATTGATCAACTGTCCAAATTTCATCAAGATCGTGAAAAGAGAGAGAGAGAGGGAGAGAGAGAGAGAGAGTGCACTTGCAGACCTGCTCACATTTGGGTGTACAACTTTTTAAGGAGAAAATTGCCAACAAAATTCGAATATATTTAACAGCTGGGGTCAGAGTACATCGTAGTCGGGCTCACTCGGCTGCAGCATTCGTACTTTTTATAGTGAGTCCTCGTTACTTAACGACTTGCGGCTTCACACAGACAGAAGGAAAGAAAGATAGATAGAGGAGGATACAGACAGAGGGAGGATTTAACAATTGCAGTTCGCGCTCGCATAAAAAATGGAGCAACTTTCAGTTTTTTTTTTCTTTTTGAATGCAATTTTCTTGGCACACAAATTGAAGCTGGCAGTTAAAAGGGAAAATGTTGCCAGCAGCGGTGTGGAAAAAGGAATACAATGAAACAATGCAAGAGAAGTTTATGGAAAAATGAAGGACGATGGACCAAATGGCAAACAGGACATTCAGGACTGTGGGGCAGTAAAAAGCTGTTGCTGTTGCTGTTGCTGCTGCTTCTCTTCTCTTCTTTAATTCTTTTTTGTTGCCCATTTTACGAGCGCTCAAATCACACGCATTGTAAAATGCCAGTGCACATAAATATATACAAACATACACACCCACACACACACACACACGCGGGCCTGGCAACAGTTAAAAGTGAAAACAAACGTAAAATTATGACTGAAAAACATAAGGCTGTAAAATACTTGAAGACAGATGTCATAAGACAGAGCTGTGCATGCCTAAGATTGATAGAGCCTTATACGACAGTTGCCAACATATTTCAATGAGTAAATGTTCCTAAAGCGCCAGCAGGGAAACAAAATTAAAGTAATCTATACTAAAGTCAATCATCTTAACATCCATATCGCTTTGAATTTTGAAATTCGCCATTCTTTTGACAAGGGTAACTCACCATATTACTCACAAAGAATATTTCTAAAAGCCACCGACTTAAAGTTTAATCATTTCTAGTAGCTAAACAAAATTAATCAATCGATAATCAGGTCTATGACTTGGACAGGGTATCTGCTTCGTCCAATTCGCCCCACTTAAATCGAACTCGTTTGCTTGCTGAGCCGTGAATGAAAATTGAAGTGTTTTCCGTTGCTCCTGCACCCAAATCAAATCCAAATCCAAATTCAAATCAAGTACATTCTGGACACAACACTTTATCTTGATCTAATACGATAACATGAAATTTAATGTGAAGTGCTTATTGCAACATATGTAAATGAACGAACATGACTTGAAAGTAGTCAAAGATACCCTATATCGAGATTTATTAGAGTTATTCTCTTCTGTCCATTTATATGTGCTAAGTACAATCGTATGACTTGTATAAAATGTGCAATATCCCCAAATAGTATTCAACAAAATTTACAGGGCATCGGAAACATCACTTTTGAGAGCATTCCTGTACATTTCACTCGCATTCATATTTCATTTATTATTTTGACTTTGATACGCAGACAAAGCTGGACGGATGACTAACCCAAAGTTCTATACTTTCTGAGACTAGCGATATTACATTTGCTTTCCATGTTGTCCAAATCCCAACACCCACTCGATTCCCAAACTCCTCAGATTGCCCGCTGATGAGTTTATTAGCGAAATGTGGCAGAAGATTCCACTGAATGCGGCTTGTAGCCTTTTTCACAACTGGCTAAACACCAAATTCGTCGAAACTTGCCTCGTCTGCCTACTACTACATCCTCCTCCTCCTGCGCCGCCCGTGAAAATATGCAAAGTACGCCGCAACATTTGTGTTAGCCAAGAAGATATCGGATAACTGGCAAGGCTCTATGTCTTTAATATACAAAAGTCACTCGTGTATGCAAATAATGTGCACGTTAATAAGCACGCATATTGAACAGAGATAAACATTCGAACTGAGGCCGAGCCAGAGAGAGAGACAGAGAGAGGGAGATCGAGAAAGATAGAGAGAGAGGGAGGAAGTAAGCGAGAGAGAGGCTCACACTCAGAAAAAATATTCTTTATTTCTTATTTTTTCTGTTTTCTTATTTAAATCTATTCTTCTCTTTCTAGCTTCTGCTGTTTAAAAAGAGTTTCATCAAAACTTTATCCAAATTTTAGAAATAATAAAATTTGACTTACTTTTTATAAAATGATTTTTATTTATTACTCTTACTATAGTTTTGTATAGTTTCTTTTCTCTTGGCTTCTGCACTTTGAAAAGGAATTCATTCAAAAGTAGATTTTTAATTTTATAAAAATCACGAAATTATTTTTAGAAAGACTAATATTTCGCTTACTTTTCTTCAATTTATTCAAGAATTCCAAAAATTGAACTTTCTTATATAAGTCTATACACAGAAATTGAAGCCTTTTATTTAATTTAATTTATTTTTTTTTTTTGAGTGCAACTCAACTCAAGTGAATCAAATTGTTTGTTCTATCGTTTTTGGGTTTGAGGGTCGTATGCGCAATCTCTTCAAAGTTATTTATGTGTGTTTCTTGAGTTGATTTGTTGGGCCAAATGCATCCACAGTCGATTACCCCTCATTTAATTTACAATTTACATCGAACCGCACAGAAACAAATATATTTTGTAACATGAGAAGACTATCTGTATACATGACTGCTGCTTAAGAGGGGTGTGTACTATAAATATTGTCGAATTGATTCCAATTGGCCTGCTGGGTGCTCAAAGAAGGTTAGTTCGAGTTGGTTAATTTGGATACTAATCCAGATAAACAAGTTCAATATTACATAATACAGTACATATTAATAGAAACTCTGGCTCAACATAGAGGGAATATAAATCAAAAAGATGTCAGTTTCTTAATTGAAAAAGAGAAACACCCAACAATAACTTCAGTTGATGTTCTACTCTATACCTTGAACAATTTAATAGTTAAGTAGATAGTAATCTTAGCACACAGCAAAAGTAAATCTGCGTTTCTTTACTTAGCAATTTGTTGTTGATAAACAAAGCCACAGCTAGCATTTCCTTGATTTTAGCAAATATGAGCACAAGAATTTTTTTACACACTTTAAGAATTGAATGGATGTTTTCAGCACAGCTTTGCTGAAAGCATAATAGTGAACAAAATAGCTGCACATTTTTCCCAAACAATATTTCTTTGTTGTGAGCAATTGCAAGAAGATTATGTGGGTGGCAAAATGGGGTAAAAGTTATGGTTACTAAATCAAGGACTTGTGGCTTCAGAAAGCAAGAATGTGAGTGATTGAAGGGGGAAGGGTGAAAAGTGGGAGAGGCAGTAGACAAACAGAACCTCAACTAATTCTCCCTGGCCCCAAAGACCATAATCAGCAGGTTAAGCTGGTGGCTTTTGCTTGTGAAATTTATTTTGAAAACAACATAAAACAGTCGCAGCTTAAAAGGGGAGCGACAGTGCATATTTCAAGTCGAGAAACTACTTTTTACTTATGCGTTTGAAAAAATAGGAATAGTGGGGAGATGATGGAAAGGATGGGGTTGGAGCTTGGGCTTTGCAAATTGTATTTATTTATTTTAGCACTTTTGCATATTTATGCAAATGCTCGCTTTCAGTCTATTAAATTTGCATATTTATCAATTAGTTTTGCGTGTTTTATGCTGCCTCGTCTCTCATTGCTAATGTTTCTTGACTATGCCAGCATATTTTAATTATTTGCAGACAGCGTCAATGCCGTAACTTATTTAAGCATCATTTGCATACACTAACTAAATGATAAACTGACAAAATATGAAGATGAAAAGGCAACAGGATATGCCGAATATAATATACCCTCGCAGAGCGACCACTTAGTTGCATTATTTATCCAAAAATCTGGCAGAGTATGGCTATGGAAGTAGATAAAGAAGATTTAATGACGATTAGGAATATATATAATTATTTTATGGAATTGTAAATGTCTATTTGAAGTGCAATATAGAGTCTTCAAACACGAAGTAAATATTAAGAATAATCTGAAAATCTTTGTACACGTTGCGTATACTTAATATGGATTCAGTCACGGTATATTAAGAAACTAGACCGAATATTTCTAAGGGAGCTGAGAATCATATATAGCCATATTCCGAGTTCCATTAGGATAGCTTTGAAGCACATTTAGATGAACGAGTGCTGATTAAGAATATATATATATAAATATCTATGTCTGCCTTATGGACTCGTAGGTGTCTACTTGCAATGCAATATAGAGTACACAAGTACATAATTAATGTCAAGAATAATCTGAAAATCTTGCTGCAACATTGCGTATACTTAATAAGGATTCAATCCAATTAGACACGGGATATACATCAAAGGCAAATGACAAGTCCCGCTACCCTCGTTCAGTCGTTAAGCGATCAAATATTAAACAGACATTGTGCCCCACAATGTGCCACACAAATTAGTTTCCCTCCTCCCCCAACCAACACCCCCCTCCTTGCTACCCACGAAAAAAGCAAACTAAATCAAATGCTAATCAGTGTAAGGACTTAAGGACTCAAGCAGACCCGAAAACTCTGCGCAAAGGCAATTATCATTATGATAATTAAAATGTATGTGTATATTTCTCTCTCTCTCTCTCTCTCTCTCTCTCTCTCTCTCTCTCTGTTTCGCTTTCTCTCGCTCCTGTTAATTCCAGGAAAATCTGCTCTCGATGTTTATGTTGAGCAACTAAGAACTATTTTAATTGCCTAGAGCAGCTTAACTAAGTGCATTTGGAATAATCCAAATGATACTGCTTCATAAATTTTAGAGCTGAATTTGCTTTCCACTAAGCATGTGGAAAGCTATATACAGCTTAAAGCCGATAACAGCTTAAATAGCTCTGATGTGACTGTTTTTCATGTTCATTCATGTCAGCATCTGTCTTTTTTCTTGATAAGTCAATTTTCCATTTTTCACTTATGGCGCGATAATTTGATATAATCTACACGACTGGTGAATATAATTTATCCATTTGAAGAGTCCAGGGAAAGATCTAAAAGATGATGCGTTGTAATAATTAACAAGAATTAATTGATTATGATTCTTTACATTTCCCAAATTATAAGTTAATTTATGAACGTGTTGCACTGCAAAATATATCGAATAAGCCTTAATATAATCCACCAATGTAACCAAATACCAAATAAAATAAACTGATTCAGAATCTATCCATTTCCAAAAACTTAAATCAATTTATGAACTTGTTGTACTGCAAAATAAATGAATAAACCTTAATATATAACATTCACATTCTAATAAAAAAACGCAACAACAAAAAAAAATGTACACCAAAAGAGCATTAAATCAGTTTCAAGCTCAGCTTACAAGTGGATTTCAAAGGCCATTTAACTCAAAGGTTCGCTTTAGCTAAATCGATTAACTTAATATAAAAGGGTACTCCCTCAATCACACACACACACACACACACCCACAGACTGTTCACGCCTGTGGTCGCTCTTCGCTCAAGTTTGAATTAAATGAGCTGCTGTTGGGCCATTTAAATGCCGAATGTGAATACAATATGCGAATAGAGTCGAGTGCCATATGAATGCCATAAATGTTGTTTGGGGCCAATTCTCAGTTGGCTTTTGTGCCAGTTTGCATCTGGATAGTCGCTCGTTCGTTCAATTACAAAAGTTTTGGCCAAGTTAATAACATTTATCGCTGTTCATAAAACATACATGTATGTGTGTGTGTGTGTGTGGGGTGGATGGATGTGTTTGTCCCTTTCAAACTTATTGCTACAAGTTTAACAACTTCGTTTTATTTTTCAAGTGTTTCGATTATCGAGCATATCCGGTTTCCGCTTGGGATCCATTGCTCGCCATCTCCCCCAATTCCCTATACCTTCAATCCCCCACCCTCCACCTACCCCTTTACCGGACCAACACACGCACACTGTTTCCTAATAGTTGAGCAATTTTTTTTAAGTTGCCTTGCGTTTTGTCGTGGGTATTCAAGCTGCTTTCCTCCCACGCAGCAACTTTGGTCAATTTGATAATTGTTGGGGCAACATTTCAGACTTACATTTATTTAACTTACTCTCTTTCTCGCCCTCTCTCTCTCTCTCCCTCTCTCTCTCCCTCTCTCTTTCTTTCTCTTATCATTGTGTAAATGTGACACCAACTAACTTTCTTGCTTTTCAAGACATCTTAATCAAACTAACACTAAATACTTAAAGAAACACAGGAGAAATTGTAGACGACTACCTTGTGTACAGGATATCTTCTAGTCGAACTGCCCCGGCTAGAGCATTTGTACTCGTTTTTTGTCGACGCAACATCGCTTAGTAGGGGAGAGCTTTGGTTTTTTTCCTGACACTTCTCGACAATTTTCTCAAACGAATTTCCGGACTGGATTTCCTGTCAGCCGTCGTCCCGTCGACCGGCATAAATTAAGCCGGACAGCAATCAAATGGGCGTTGACACGCCCCTCTCCAACTATCAGTCCTTTTTTTGATATGCGTACTCCCGTCAGGAAAACACAAAAGCAAAAATAAATTTGCAGAGCATATGCATAAACATGCAGAAGAAGCGTAGCACACAAAGTATGTTTGACAGGTGAGCAGGAAAATAAACAAAAAACGAAGCTTTGAGATAAAACATCAAAGTGGAATTGTTACTCAAACTGTTAGCTGAGCTTAGCCTTATCAGCATATCAAAGTAAACCACACCCTCACCTAACCTCACACACTTTCATATTAAACCCTAGGCATATGGTGGGGAACTAAGTTAGCCAGTTTTCCATATGGCTCGGAAGACAATTGTTTGATTTATTTAAGCTTTAATCCTGGATTCATTGAACACTAATTTATTTTCATGTATTTTAATTTATTCTCTTGTTTTTTACTTTAATTTCGCCAATGGACATTGACTGAGTGTTAAGTATGGAAACATAATTGGGAAAAACCAATGTAAATATTGAGTAACAGCCATTCTTTCCAATATCAATATTCAATTTTTCAATTACATAAAGTATATTTTCCCATAAGGAATAAATTAATGGCTACTGAAGATTAAGAGCGATTTGTATGTAATTAGGTAGACGTAGTTAGGAATTTTGGTATTTGAAAAAGTATTTTTCTCTGTGTGTGACGTGGAAGTTAGGAAAAGCCATTTGTGCCACATCGCTACATCTCGCAAAATTTCAACTTTATTTGTTGTTGCTTGCGGGCAACCCTTGAACTTGGCCATCAGCAGAACAAGAACAACAACAAGTTAAGACCTGGAACGCATAATGATGAACTGAGAACCGAAGCCGCAAAACTGGCCTACAAAAATCTCAGTTTGTGCATCTCTCTGCTCCCTTTGCCCTATGCCCTATGCCCTTTTCACTAACCCCCTCTCTCTTTGTCTCTCTCTCTTACCATATTTAGCCCCGGCAACAACCCCCAGCACCTTCTCTCCACGCCACTTAAACTGAGAACTCTCAGCTCTCAACTCTCGACTCTCGGCTTTCATCATCTTTTTAGGCAATGAAAAACATGCAAAGTTTTTTCCCACAACTTCACAACCCAACCAAAAAAAAACTGAATATTAAATCAACTGAGCCGAAGGCTAAATACCCTTTGAACTGCTAAGAATCTAAAGAGAATCATTAATTTTTTTTTCGTTCACTTAAGATTTTAAGCCAAGCTATCAATTTGTCAAAACTTTTGTATAACTATGGGACAACAATAATCATTGTGTAGCATTCACAATTTGTACAACATTTTCTTGAAAGTTGAGCAAATTGTACAAATATGTTTCGGGGCCATTTGGTTGCCCTCGTTACCACCTTCTTGTTCTTGTTCTCCGACCAAAAACAAATCTCAGACAAGGGTTTACATTCAACATTCAACATACAGAAGAACAACCCATTCGCTGAGCATAAAAATAACTTAAACATATGCAATCTAATGGCATTTTAAGCAGAGATGAATGATATGCGAACGTAGATCCACCAATTTTTTCTTCTTTTTTTGTGTCCTCCGGGAAGGGCAAGATGAGGGGGATGGGGAGGAGGAGGCAGAAGCGAAGGATCCAAGGCAAAAGCATGAAAGGACGTCGCGTGCCTTTGTGTCGATTTGCCACCTGCTTTTATGGTTCATAAAGTTTTGTGCTCAGGCAGCGTGCAAAGCGCCATCTGGCGTCTGGAATAAAAAACTGATTTGTTATTTATTTTGCTTATTTTCAGGTTTTTTCCTTTTCTGATTTTTTTCTTATTTTTTTTTGGTATTTTTTGTTACCTTACTTTATTTTATATTTTATTTTTGTATTATTATTATCATGATTTTGGGGGCAGACACGGTTGGTGCGCTCTATTTGTTGTGCGTACGTGTGTGTGTGTGTGTGTGTGTGTGCGTATGTGTGTGTGACATATGGCACACACTTGAAAGTAATCATCATGAGCATTATCCTTAACATCATGATGATGATGATGGTGCTCCTGACGAGTTGTTAATGATAAACAAAATGATGATAAAGTCTCGTATTTGCTTCTTGTTTCTTGATGAAAAACGCTTTGGGCCAAGAAAGTTGTTAACATAAAATGGCTCACTGCACACACAAACACACATGCACACACAAAAACACACACACACACTTCGCTCTGATTTTCTTTTTATTCTTATTTTTGTATTTTGCATTCATTATTGAAATGTTTTGCATTGCCCACTTTGATTTTCTTCTTTTTTTTTTTGTCTGCCTAAAGGGACTTCTGGTCTCTACTGGCAACAGCCGGGAATTTATGGCCCTTTCTTCTGTATAACATTCCGACTACCCACCCCCTTTCCTCACATTTTTACTGGTTTTGGCGTTCACCTTTTACAGTTAATAGCTGGGCATCAATCATTACAATCGCTTTTCAAGCACATCAATTTTAGAACAGATGCCCATTTGATGCCCTTTTTATGTATATTCAGCTACAAACTAACACAACTCAAAGCACACGCCTTACATTTCCATTATATAGATATAGATATAGATATTTATATAGATAAAGATATAGATATAGATATAGATATAGATATAAATATTTATATAGATAAAGATATAGATATAGATATAGATATAGATATAGATATAGATATAGGATTGAGGCAAGATAAGACAGAGATAAGAATAGAGACAGAAAAAAGGGAGAGAGAGGTGGAGAAGCAGGAATCGTAAATTTTCGTTCAAATTTAATATTTGTAATTTTCCCTTAAAGTAGATTCGAGTTAAATAAATAAAATAAATGCTTGCCCCTAAATCAATAGCTTTTGGGATTGGAAAGGGGTTGTCTGTGGCACACATTTACACAACTTTACAGGGTATCCACGAAAAAATGTACGCAAACTGAAAATCCACAACGAAATCAAACTTTTGCTTTTGCACACTTTAAATAATGAACTAGTCCTGAAGTGCTTTTGTGGCCTGCTTGCCTCTGATTTACGGCAAAGGATTAAAACTCCAATCCACTCACACACACACACGCACTTAAAGTGTTTTAATTTGGTTAAACGGCGATAATTACAATGCCTATAATTGTCATTAAAGTCGCCATTTTGAGGCCTCTGATGCTTGGCAACTTGGAAGCTGGATCATTGTTAGAGCACGACCATCCCAGCTCCGAACCACCCAACCACCCAATCATTCAACCACCAACGCTGGCTGCGGCTGATTCACGAAGGAAGACCCCAAAAAGCATGCTATCAATTTTATTTTATTTATTTTTTGTGCCTTCGCCTTCGCAGTGAATAAAAACAACAAAAAAAACAACAACTCTCGGCGCAACATTTGTTTGTTTTTTAGGCGCTCAGCAACAGCGTATTTTGTAGCTCGTAAAAGTTTTTGATATAAAAAGTAAACAAGCAAACGCGCTTGGGGCGAAGATTGTTGGGAGGGGCTTACAAATATTGGGGAGCCTTTGGAGGGGGGAGACATATAAGGCGCAACACGCAAAAGCAAATTATATGAAGAGAGCAGCAGCAAAGAGTACAACATGAAACCCATGGTTTAATATTTAGCGGGCAACGGCTGAATTGTTGGCTAGAATTGTTGGCTGGGCTTATTGACTCTGTGACTCAGGCACTCGCATGCATTAATTAAAAGTTCAGGGCCACAAAGGACAACAACAGACACGACAAACATCGGATGCCAAGGCGTGATTACAAATACTTATCAGACTACCAGGCTACCAGCCAGCCAGCCTGCCAGACACTTAGTTGGCCAATGAGTTGGGGCTGAGTTGAGCTCAGCTATTCGAAAGAACGGCACACTGAAGATTAAATACACTTGCAGATCGGGGTTAATCAGCTGACATCCGAATTTTAGTTCGTAGTTCGAAATACAAAACACTCAGACTCGGATTTCCAGCAGTTTCTTATACCACAAATAACAAGCTACTTGAAGTAAGTTATTTACTGCTGATTTTAATTATGTATGTTCTCAAATTAACTATAATTAGAGTGATTTTTAATTGCAGAAGTTAACTGCTTAAAATGGTGCTCTTATTTATGTAAGATTTAGATTTGATCAATAAACACACCTTATTTATCAATAAAAACTGGCCTGAATAGAGTCTGTCATTAGTCGAAAACTAAAAATGAATTTCAAATGAAATGATATAAAATAAAAATTGAATAATTAAATTAAAATTAAAGATGAAAATGAAAACAAGTAAAGATTGTAATAAAGTTAAATTGGTGAAACTCAGAAAAGACACAAGTAGACCCAAGAATTATTTAATAATATTATCTCGCTATCTCTCTCTCGCCCCCACCCTCTCTCTCTCTCTCTCTCTCTCTCTGCTCTCTAACTCTCCCTCTGTCAGTTAAGCAATAGAGCACACTATAGTAAATTCTAGTCTAGAAACCGCGCTTAAGCTATGCGGGCAAATAAATACAATATAGAAGCTCAACAACCGAAACCGAGATGGGCACAGGCAGAGAGAAAGATAAAGATTCTGCCAGAGCCTTAAGCCCCTCTCTCTTCCCCCCTTACCCCCACCACAACCAGCACTTTACCCTCGGCACCCTTTGGCACACTTTAGGTTTGTTGCACGCCCCTAAGTCATGGCAGCTGTGTGCGTAACTATAATTAATTTCATTTTAGACCTGTTGGCAAGTAAGCGAGCAAACGATGTGGTCCTTTGTTTGGTTTTAAGAGTTGCCAGCACTGCAAAACTGACTGCCAATGCCAGAGACTGTGGCAGACTGCACCCCTCGATAGGGGGACGGGTGGAGGGTGGTTTGAGGGGGGTTATCATTCTCAGTGTGTTAACGTCCTGTGCAGCTGACAGCGAGATCCCTTTTGCCCCAACCAATTGAGTTGGTTAAATGATTGTAATTAATTTGTTTTCTGCTTAAACGATCATTTTAGTTTTAGTTGTTTAACCGATTGCAATTGATTTGGCAATATATAGTTTTTATCTAAATTATATGTATAATATTTATAGCCAACTTAACTTAACTTACTGAAAATAAATAAATATTAAACGTGTTGCAAATCTTTGTGCCTGACTGCAAAATTCTCACTTGTTTGCTTCTTCTCACATCTTTTATACGCGATTTGTGCCGCGAATCTTGTTGCTTTAAGATCACCTGAGCAACAGTATTCCTCCCCCCACTTCCACTTCCACTCCTCCATCTTTAGCTCTGTGTGCACTCGAATTATGCATGCAGATAAACAAATACACACACACACATACACACACACACACTGGCACACACAGGCACACATACGAACTTAAGGCTATTGTTGTTGCTGAGGTGGCGTATGCCAAAAGGAAATTAGATTTGAACCCCCTCCCAGCAACAAAAAGAGCCAAAGGGCCAAGTTAGCTGCCCGGCAAAGACTTTGTTAGCAGTTCGACTGGGAGTAAGAGTGGAAGGGGGTGGGGGTGGGCGTAATGTGAATCGGGGGCTAAGCTAAAACGGCTTAAATGTTTTGGCATCGCCTTTTCGCTTGATTTGCATAATGGCAGTCGGAGTCTGTGCTTGACATCAGTTGCCAAGTATGCTGTACACTCAGAAAAATAGCGGTGTTAAATTTAGAAAATCAAACCAAAATAAAAATCTCCCCAAAATGAAAATCACTCTAAATTGTTTTGTAAATGATTTCTAAATAATTGGAATACTTGCCCTAAATCCACAATTCAAAAAATATGGTCTTTCTTTGGCGCATTTCTAAAAGTCCATCCCATTTTTTCTAAGTTTATATTTATATATATTATATTCAGGAATTACAAGGGCGCACAAATATATGTATACTCCTAACCACAAGTCTAAGTATCTAAGCTTAGCTCACGACAGAATTAAATCATGGAGATTTTACTTATTATACGCATTACATACATCTGCCAAGAAAATAGGAAATTCAAATGAGTCCCAGCCAAAACCAATATACACTTCTGCGCACCGGGAAATGCACAGGGTATACATATTGCTGAGGGCTTAAGTAGGCAACAACTTCGGGGCAGATAAGAGTCTTTCGATAAACGTATCTCTGTTTATTTTTTTAAGCTACTTTACAGAAGACTCTTTGGCATACAAAGTTTTACAAATATTATTATTTAGAAACCGTTCAATTAAAAACAAAATTCAAATATTCACATTTTGTTTATTGATATTTTGTTTTGTTTTTTTAGTGCTACAAACTTAAGGTTATTATTTCAGACTTAGGTCCTTGAAAAGTGCAATTTAGCAAAGCTTAAAGCTTTGTCGAGCAGCTCATTAACTGCATGTTCAATGGAGATGCCTCCCCCTATCCCACCTGTGGAGCGCCCATTAGTGACCCATTGTGCCGTTTCTGTTCCTGTTCTTGTTCTTGTTCCTGTTCCAGTTCCAGTTGCCGTTCCAATTCGCCTTTGTCCACTTTCGCTTTCTTGCGGTCTCCCCGTGGTTCTGTGTCGCATTGTCAGCGGAAATTATGTTTTGCTGTCAGCAGCTGCCAGCAGTGAGATGCACTGAAAAAAAATGGAATAAATAGAAGAAACTAAAAGCTTACTTTTCAGTCTGCAATCTTGCTGGTTTCAATTTATATATATACATACTTTTTTGCGAGTGTATTTGAAAGGAAATGGAACTCTTGGGCTGCACCTGTTTGTCTGTCAGTCTGTCTTTCATATCCAGTCAACAGACAGCAGCCAGAAGCATCATCAGCACAAATCCATATAGTTCCGGATGCGAGCGTTAAAAACCCTTCTCCTCTCCCACTCCCACTCTCTCTCTCTCTGTCTGTCGCAGTCTCTGTCTCTTTCCCAAACAACACGCTTCCCTTGCTGACCATTGGTGGTTTCACTTTGCACTCATTGAAACTCCAGACACTGTGCTCATAAAAAAAAAGGTGGCGTCTCTCCGCATTAATTATTTATTTATTCAAATATGCTCTTGGGCTAAACGGCGTGCAGAAAAATGGGTATATCTTAAGGGATTACATATTAAAGCAAGAGCAAAATTAACGACATTTGAAACCACTCCAATGAAAATAAAAAGTTCTAAAGTTCTGCTTTAGATTCACATCAAATTCAAAAATATAAATCGATAATTCCCAAAAGCATACAAGACTCTTTAAGCTGCTGTACATTTTATCCCAAAAATATATCTGTTGCAGCTGGCTATCCACATTTGTATTGCAAAGTAACAATTTATCAACTCTACTTTTGCTCATCTTATTCAAACAATCGGAACAAGTCGCATCGATGTTCCACACATAGCTTTGTCTTATATTTAAACGCTTTTTGTCAAAAGTTCATCATAAGCTATGCGCTAAAAGCCTCGCATTTCTGATGTCTTTCAGTAACAGAATGCAAGTGCTAATAAAGTAGGCCACCTAAAATATTTTGTTCGTCTTCTGTCAACTGTCACTTGACCACACAAGGGGGCGGGGATTCGGGGGCTTTGCAGTAGATGCCAACAGCAGTTTAGTTAATTTTTGAGCGCCCCATTAAAAATGACTCTGCAACAATTTTCTTTTGATGTAATTGCTGTGGAGGCAGGCAGCTGAGGGGTTGTGGTTGGGGAGGGCATCCTCGTTGGCCAGTTCATTGATTAACTGCTTTAGCTCTCTCTCTCTCTCTCTCTTTCTCTCTCTCTCCTTGGGACTCGTGTTACATTTGACATTTTCATTTAAGACTCGTTGCTGTTGCTGTTTATTCATCTTCGTTTCATTCGTTGTTATTGTGTTGTTTTTTTGGGTGTTTTGTTGATGGGCTTTCTGGCTTGCCAAATACCTGAGAATGTTTGGTAATTTAGATCAAAGGCAGGGCAAGGACTCTACGTGCAGGCATTTTTTTAATTTTTTTCTTCATTTTTTTTCGCCCCCGTTAGAGGAATTTGTTTTTTTGGGGTTTTTTTTTTGTTTTGTGCTACACAAAATTATTTCTTACGCTCAGATTAAGTATTTCGCGCGTGAGACTTTCAATTTCGATGTTCTTGTCGCTTTCCTGATATTCCGTTTACTCCAGTTTTAAAGAGCCAACGAAAACTCGTTTCGTTTTCACATTCAGGCAGGCATTCGTTTTATTTTAATTACGCGCTGGATTCGAGAAAATTCGAGAAAATTCGAGAGTGACCAGTTGCAGTCCTATTTATCGATAATTATCTGGCCGTCAGTTGTCAAGCTTGTCACTTTGTAAGGATTTAAATAACATAGCAAACTTTTCGTATATAATGACATTATAAGTATTTCAGTTTATCTATGCAAAAGTGGCTGTTAACATCTTTCGAATTGTTTAACTATTTTAAGTTAAATTACTTAAGATGCTTCTCATATTTTACACACACGCTGTTTGTCTCTCTGTCTCTCTCTGTTATAACGTATGCACAGCTTAATCATGGCCCAAGTAATCCTGAACACGCAATATAATATATGTAGATATATATATGTTTGTATATATGTATGGATGCAAGGTGGGAAACATGGCTGAATCACACTTCGACTTCGCCACACGACTTGACTGCTAATGCAAATTTCAAAAGCGGGTCAAAAGCTTAACCAACTGTTGTGCCTGTGTGCCTGTGCCTGTGTGTGTGTGTGTGTGCATGGGGATTTATCTTGGCAATTGCAGTTGCAGCTGGCGTTGCACTTCAAATTGATTAAGGGAAACACGTTGCAGGGCAACCAGGTGGCAATTGGATTGCCCAACTTAAGTTAACAACTTGCGGACCGATTGGGGTAAAGTTTGGCCAATACAACCAGCAGCATCATGTAACATATCCTTCACAATTGTGAATGGGTAGCATACATGTTTTGCACACGGATGTAACAGCAATAAAGTCAGCACATTAATTAGATCATGAAAAACGTAAACATGAAACAAGGACTTATATCTATATAAAAATAATAAATGAAAAAACAATAATTTACTCTAGCCATGGCAAGATTGAGTAATATCACAAAAAAATAAAAAAAAAATTGCAAATTGTACACTGATTATAGAAGTAAATAATTTCTAAATATGATTTAACTTTTTAGCTCAAGCCTTTATTCAAATCTTAGAACATATGTATATATATTTGAAAAAGGAAAAAATTGACTACTACCAAAATCTATTTGTTCCCAGTGTATATTTAATTAAAGGGTATGTTTAAGTCCGTCAATCGCCAAATGCAAGCATTCTTGTTTCATTTTCTATATAAACTATTTTATTGAGTAACCAAAACCCAGTCCCAGCGACCATAAATGTGTGTACCTGTGTGTGTGTGTGTACGTTCCTTATGTGTGTGTGTGTGTGTGTGTGCGTGTATGTGTGAGCAAGCGGAAGTTGTCAAGTTGTTGCGTGCGAGTTTCGAGAAAAGTTGGCAGCTGCATCGAGTCCTTTTATTTCTTGCCAAGTGTGCTCAAGTTGTTTGTCAAGCACACACACACACACACACACACACACACACACACACACATACACACACCCCTTCTATGTCTGTGTGTGTATGTGTGTGTGTGTGTGTGTCTGTGAGGCTGACTGCCAGTTATTAAGTTTGCAGCCACAAACTTGCACATCCCAATAAAGTTTACGGTTCATTTTGATTGGGTTTTGTGCGCTGGTGGACTCCTTCAGTATTTTTAGTTAGCTTAGACAGCTCATCGTAAAAGTCGTTATTCATAGTTGGATATTGGAATTCATTCACACTTTTTGAGTAGTCGTTATTCGCTCAGTTGACAGACAATAAATAAGCTGGTAAGCTTCGCTTTTTCAGCTGATTGTAATCAGTGAATAATTCAAAAGCATTTTGGATTAGTGAAAAGACTAGCTGCGAAAATGTTTTTTTTTTTTTTGTTTTGTATTCAATCAGATATGAAAATTGAAAGCTACCAAAAAGGTAAGATATTTTAGAATAATCAAGACCCCACCCACTTCCCTATAAAAATTGCAAAATTTAGTTGATTGAGAAATAAATAGATATATTTATGTATATCAATTACAACACGCTCTGCAAAATTAAAAGATAGGCTTTTATATTATTATAAGCAATATCATATTTCGCATGCCTCATTTGTAGCTTATTAAATTCGTTATAAATGGATTTGTATTCATTTATTTATTTGTGCTGTTAACTCAAAGAAATATATAAGCATATTTAACAATATAATAGTTGTTATCTTTTTTATAAACTTAGTTTTAATTGATTTTTACGTAGTTTTGGCCCCAACCCAAATATTTGATATATAATTCGATATTAAAAAAGAAAAATAAATTAAATTAAATATCCCCTCAATGTGTTTTAAAACCAACAAAATATTCTTTTCTTCAATTTATTTCAGTGTATCTCTGTGTCTCTGTGTGTAGCAAAATTCCCAAATTCCCCCGCCCCACTAAACAAAAAAAAGAAAAACAAAGAAGTTAAACAACAATACCAAAAAAAAAAAAAACAGGTTAATTTATTTTAAATGCAATTTGCTAAGGCATTATTATTCACTTCGGCTAGCCGATGTATAAATACTCTTCCCTCGAATCTCAACGAAAAACTTGGCGTCAAACAAATTAAAAGGGTATATAGCTAAGCCTTAAGATTGTCTGATCGTCTGATTTAAAACGGTACTTAATTGTTAGTTAAAAATCCCAGCAGGTTCCTGAATTCAAATAAGTTGTGATTTTGTGTTTATCTATTGTGTTCGTATGGAAGAAGAGTACGGGGAATGAGTATACAACATTTCAATTGAGTTGCAATTTAATACAGAAAAGCCCAAAAAGTTAAAAGTGAACATTTTTGAAATGAAAGCAATGCAAAAGCATTTTGGAACGTTGTTAATTAAATTGTGAATAGTTCACATAGTGCACAGACAGGCAAACACCAGCGCAGAGGAAGGACAACAGCAACAACGACAACAACGACAACAACAACAACCACAAGAACAGCAACTGCAACAAGAACAACAACAACAACAATTGGATATTAAAGGATATTCTGCAGTGCTGCAGGCGCAGAACGCCATGCGCCATGTCAAAACTTCGGCATTACAGGTCCATGGATCAGCCCAGCACCAGCGTCGTCATACGCAAAAAGTTAGCAAATCAAGTCAAAGTCTCCTATAAATAAATAAAATAAAATACACTATAAACAGCAAATAGTAAAAAGCTCCTTTGAAAAGCGACGCTTGAATTTAAGCTTTTATTCATATGCTTTCCATAAACTCACCTCTCCTCTCTCTAGACTTGTCATCAAAACATTTCTCACATTCACCACACGCACACAGAAACTTGCAACAACCCAAAACTTTCTCAAAGCTGCAAGCCTTGCATGAAAAACACCTTTATTCCAATACACTTTGCATGTGCTTTTTATTACCCCATACGTAAACTTGCAGCATGCTTTTCATAAAAACTAAATAAAAAACAAAATACAAATATGTAAGTTATAGCTTTTTGCACTTCATACTTTAACACAAAGCTTTCCGTATGCTTTTATCACAAAAAAAAAATAATAAGAAAAGAAATCAGAGAGAAAAAATGAAGTTCGGGTGTTGTGTACAAAAATGTTAGTCAGTATTATTATCTCTGGCAAATCGAGCGAATATATTTTACAATCATTAAATTGATGAAATTTATTGCCATTGGTCTTAGGCCATAGCCAAATACATGTATATCCCAACAATAATAATAATAGGGTTTTTCATAATAGAGATTTTCACAGGGTTTTTCACAACGCCTACGGAGGTATTTTCAGGGCCAATTTGAACTTCCACATCGATTTTCAAGCAGAAAAAGCTCTTTCACATATCCTTCCACTGAAAAACCATGTGCAAGAACCACACTGAAAGCTTTCTCCACAAAGCTCTTTACCCTAGGTTTATTAAGTCCACTCCACAATGGTATGAAACTGCGGGTCGCAGTCAATTAAAAAAATACGCATCATATTAAAATTGATAGCCTTTCATAAACGAACATGTTAAATGAATATAGAATATATTTATATATATATATATATAGCCAGCAATTTTCCAATGGCAACAAACATGATATACATGATGTACAAATTAATTAATTAATAAAATTCAATTTTTGAGCTAATGTGTGTGCTATATGTGTGAATATTATATGATAATTATATATAAAATCATGGCTCAACTCAGACATAAGTTCACTTGTATCGGGATTGATTGAAAAGTGGAGTTTCTACTATTGATTCAAGGTCATATCAATGATTTATTGAGCAGTTATCGAGTCGGCGATTCCCGCGCGGCACCAATTAACTCAGTTCAAAACAGCTTCCATCTGCCAGCAGAGACCGGTGCAGGCGCGTTTCCAGGTCTCGTTGCTGGGCAACAGACAAAGCTCCACCGCCATGCATCATAAGAATGTACACAATGCAACGAGCTGTTGCATTTCGCATCCGGACGTTGAATGAGTTTGACGAACGTTCGCAGTCAAACAAAACACAAAAACTAAAACGCAAAACTATTGCACACTAAAAATATTAAATTAAAAAAAAAAAATTTAATTAATAAAAAACTGCTTCAGCATGGTTTCGTTGTTAATGCTTGCAGTTAGAGTGGTACTGTTATATTTGGTTGCCTTTTGCTTACAGGACGATGACTGCCGTTTGTTTCGTGTGCAACCTGCCGATAATGTCGCATCAGGTGGGCCTGGTGTGGCAGGGAGGCAACGGCTGGGACGACCTGGTCCGGGAACAGGTAAAATAAATTAAAACAAAAAACTTGCAAAAACAAATAAAAGTCATTCATAAACTATTCATAAAAATAATATCATCACTCTCATAAGAAGTGTCTTTTTTGAAGTTTACGGAAGAACATGAACAGATAAAATAAGGACGCAATTTTTCAAATATGTACTTACAATTATGGAAATTAGAAAGTGCGAAGTATTAAATAATAGTAAATAGTAAAATATAAATATATATATATAAATATAAAGTTTAAAATAGTAAATATATTTATATATTAAAAAGAATTCCTGGAGCAGTAAAAACTATAATATAAACAATATATTAATAATCAAAAATGAAAAAGTGGTGCTATTATTTGTTCGCAATATAATATACACCCCGCAAAATTCGATTAAAGGCACTTGATTTTTTTCTTAAAAAATTTAAAATAAAATAAAAGAAATGTATTTTTTGTTCCACAAAAGTTAGCTTATTTAAATACACGTCAAATAAAAATGAAATTAAATTTGTAATTTGATTTATTTAAAATGAGGTTAAGGTGCGAAATTCGATTAAAGACAGTTCTAATAAAAATAAAATAATTATATGAAAATAACAAAGATTCAACCTGACATCGATTCAACAACTTTATCAGGTCGAGTGATCTTCCTGGCTATTCGAAAAGCTTAAAACTCTTATCCCGAAATCATACACGACAGGCTCGCTCAACATATATTGGAGCATTATCCCACTGAAATAAGACATCCAAAAGGTTTCTATAACCCTTCGAGCGCGTACGGCCTGAAATTTTTTTGAAGCACCGGAAAAATCTCTCAGACTTAAATCGTGCCAGTAATAATTTAAACCGTTTAAACCATCGAAATTGAATGAGTTCTCATCAGAGAATTCCACATTTTACCACTCCTGGGTGCAGGCCATGTGTTCTCTTGCAACATTTAAGCTGGCCATGTGGTGTGTTAACACTGGCTTTGACCACATTTTTTCCACAACCAATCGATCATTATCTGATCAAATTTGATGTAGAATATGTATCGATATTTGTAACCTCAAATCAAATTGAATTTTAGATGGCGTCGCATTTTTATCCAGCCCAGCCGATATGATTGCAAATTTTTGCCTGTGTGACAATTTTCCGATATGGCTTTTCTTTTTAACATATTTAGTTGTGGTTGTTTTTAATGCAAAAATGTTGCATTACAATGCATCATAACAGCACAGAAACACGAGTGCCTACAATCGAATTTCGCGGAGTGAATATAGATATATAAAAAAATATATATATGTATTTTTTTTTGTTGCCCAAATTCATATTGATTTGTAGCTGGAGGAGTCGACGATCCGTCAACGTTTGGGGGGACGTCGGGATTCGGCGGCACAGATCACCACACCGCCGAGCCAATCGCCGCCGCCTGGCCTGCAGAGACGTCGCCGCAGTTCGTTGGCCCAGCTAACCGACATACTGAGGGAGTGGAGCGGCGGGGCGAACCGTCAGCAGCAGCAACAGCAACAACAACAACAGCAACAACAACAGCAGCAACAGCAGGCGGCTCGCAACAGATCGCAATTGAATCGTCGGGAGACACTGGCAGATTTGGCGCGCAGTCTACCATGGCGCACATCGACCACAGCGGACGCGAGCACCGGGGCTGGAACCAGCTGTACTGTTACGTATGTGACGCCGCGGAAGCGTCGGGAGTCGAGCGCAGACTCGGGCGCACGGGGCATACGCTCCCGTCGCGAGTCCCAGACAACGGCAACGGGCAGCAGCAACGTCGTCACCATCACCACCGCGACAAGCGCCTCAACCGAATCTGCGAGGCACTGGCACCGGAGGGAGAGCTCCACTGCTGAAGAACCACAGCAGTCGTCCACTGGCGGTGGCAGCAGCACCACTGCCTCCGTGCCTGTCGTCATCGAGTGCACGAAGAGCGTAAGTTTGACAACAACTACACCCACACAACCTTCGATATATACACACACACACACACCCACACACACACACACACACACCCACACACACACACACACACACAGAACTACTACAGCACACCACCCACACAAACACCATCCACTCACCCTAAAAGTTCCCAGAACTTGCGGAGCTGCACCGAATTTTCTGAATAAGTTTCGCAACAATGCATTTTCATGAAATTTTACTAAAATCCTAATGGCATTTTATTTTTCCAATGCAAAACAAAGTTTAAAGTACATAATAATATTTTAATGCAATAAGTATAAAGAGTTATTTGGCTAAACACAAAGTAGTTTTGATTAAAATGAATGAGAATATTATAATAGGAATATAGAAATGGTAATGTTTACATATAAATGAGCCCTTAGCAAAAGTCATCCACAATGAGTGTTATTCATAAAGATAAATAAATAAGTTGCATATTTGCCGTGATTTATTTTTTTTAGAACGATTTATTACCATATACTGCACCATAAAACGCATCACAACTAATAATTATAGCTTAGCTGGGTATACAACGAACTGAAATCCGGCGATCGGTCCGAAAAAATGTTGCCTTTTTTGTTATCGGAAATTTTTGTATCAGGATCAAGCTGGAAAATTAAATAAGGATTACAAATAGCAAAAAAGAATTCCATAAAGAGATTATATTTATGGAAAGAGGAAATAGTAAAGTAGTTTATGAATAAAAAGTATATATTTATCCGATAGCAGCCCAACCTAACCCAACCTATGCATGTCCTCTCTCTCTTTTTCTCTCTCTCCCTCTCTCTTTCTCTCTATTGTGTTATCCTTGAGCCATGCACAGGCTTCGCGACGCGGCTCCGGCGAAAGTCATCCGTCGGGCAGCCGTCGCGACAGTAGTGTTGCTGGGCGTGTAACAACTCCGCCTCCACCAGCCAAATACCAAATAACCAAGAAACGTGACTCACTGGCCGCACCGGAATTTCCCATTTTCCGGCAGGAGCAGCGTCCCTCGACCAGCTCCGCCGGCTCCAACTCAGACTCAATAAGCGTACCACAAATCTCAACAAGCAACTATCACTCACATCAGCAGGTGGACACCGCCTGCCAGGCCCTGCCGCCGCCGACAATTATCACCAGCTCCGTAACGCCGCCGGCGACCAGTCCGACAGCTCCGAAGGGTCGCCGTGACTCTACCACGCAATGTGGCCGAGGCCAACGGCGCGACTCCAAGGCAGGTATCAGTCCGGAACGTGTGCCCCGGCTGCAGCGATTGCAGCGTCAGGCGACCGCCTTCGATGAGAGCTGTCTGCCCGGCGGCAGCCGACGCGGCTCCCAGCCAGCGCTCAGTCCAGATCCGCCCGAGGATTGCGAGCGTCGCACCTCGCGACGAGACTCCCTCTCGCCAGACAGCGCTTCGCGGGGCGGGCGACGCGATTCCCGGACCCATCTCTCCCCGGATAGATCTCATGAGCGCGACGGCAGTCCCAGGCGACACACGTTGCGGCGCCAAAGCAGCTCGGCGGCACGTTCGCCACGCTCCCCGGACTCCAACAGCTGCTCCTCGTCGCGGGAGCCGAGTCCCTGCTCCCGCCCTCAACCGCCGAATGTGGAGCAGAATCAACGACCAGCCATCCGGCGACAGTCAACCACCGAGGAGATTCTCATCGCACGCGGCTTTCGACGACAGTCGACCACTGAGGAAATGATACGCTGTCGCAACTTTCGACGCCAGAGCTCCCAAAGCGACGATGTCTGCCGGTAAGGATATCTATTCGTATACCACTCTTAGTCTCTCCAACAATCGGGAGAAAAATAGCCCTGTATTTAGGAAATTCAGAAAGTAAACGAAGGATTTTTTCTAAAATTATGGTTTGCATTTCTACTTTTTAGAAACTCATTTTAGAAAAATAGAAAATATTTTTAAGAAACAGAAAAAATCACCATATTTGTAAGGCAATCATTTTTTATTTTAAGAAAAATGTTTTCTTATATTTAGAGGCTATTAATACTGAAAACAAAGACTGCTTTCAATTAACAAGATGCAAGTTGAGTTTTATAGAATTGCTTAGGCGATGCACTTTCAAAGTTGGATGTCAGATGTCAGCTCCAATGCAGCTTGCTTGCAATTTGGTAATTATATATTAACCGCCAATCAATAACATTGGCAGGAAACTTGTCCATTTCTCTGTTTGAGAAGTTGCCAGTTAACAACAGTTGATAGCCGCCCTGGAAATAAACATTGTTCAGTGACTTCCTTCGGTGTTCTGCAGTTATGCACTGCTTGACAACTGTTCTCGGAGTTTTAAGGTTGAGTGGGTCTCACAGTCTGGTGAAGCTAGTAATAATTGAGGTTTTAGTATGTCAACTATCAAGATATGCGTGTACTTAACAATCAGTCGATTGAAGTTATGTTAAATTATATGTTATTCCGCAGGTATCGTGGCCGACGCGACTCATCAGCCCAGATTATTGATGGCACCATTGGCACCATGACCGTGGAAACAACTAGCACATTCTTTGACTCCAGCACTCAGACAGGTGAGTCACACTAATTTGATACATAATAAAAATAAGAATTGTACAAGATTATTTATTTATTTACTGTCGACGAAAAATACAAAAGGTAGATAATAAATTAAATGAACTTCAAACTACAATTTAATATTTAAATTTAAAATATCAGAAATATTTTCTAGTGATTTAAATGCAAATGGGTCCAACATTCGTTGAATAAATATTTAATAGAGCCAATGGACTTTCTAGTCTATTAACAATTTCAGAACCTTTTGCTTGACAAGTCTTCATTTTACTTAAACATTGCAGCTTGCAAATAAAATCTAGAAGACTCCCTCGCTTCTCTTAATTAATATTGATTAAATAACATCTTTGAAAGAAATTGATAGCCATGCAAGTCAAACAATCTTTTGTGATCTGAAAATGTGAATAGATTAGTTTTAAATCTTCTCCCGAGTTAAGATTCGTTAGACTCAAGTTTCATTGGAAGCTTATCATTTGGAAATAGAGAGCTTTTCACAAAAATTTTGATTGACTGTTTAATCATCCATCCCATACAAGCAGTATATGTTTCAGATACTCATTTCTCATTCTATTGATAAGAACAATTATTGTAGTTGTTTTTTTTTTAACTATTGTGGAAAGTTCGTTAGCAACAATAGCAGATGGGGCTGTCAACTTGTGGCAGTATCCTCGAAAGCTTGCGCTTTGCCCAATCCAATTATTTTTGTTCGCAAGAAAGCTAAACTAAAGCTCCAAGCAGCTGTTGCTCAGCTGACTGTTCGTCGGCGTATGGCCAAGTTGTCAATGCGTGCGAATGAAATGGATGCCACCGTTAAGAGGGAGATAAAGTGTAATGGGAAGCGAGTGCTCGCCACTCGCATCAGTTGGTGTTGAATCCTTCGACGTGCCACAACAGCAGCAAGCAGAGCCCCGACGCCAATTCTCATTTCACACATCGCCCCAACAACAACACACACACTACACACACCACACAACACAACACAACACTTCACACACCAAGCAACACACACGCACAGACACACACACGCATCACAGAAAGTGAGGGAGCGAGACAGAGGCGAGACGCGAGTTGCTCCGTGTCCGTGTTGCACTCTGAACCGCATTCGAAATCGGAGTCAAAGTCTAAATCGGCGTCGCAGTCGGAGTCGAAATCGAAGTCGGAGTCGAGTATAAAACGCGGCCTTTTTCTTTTTTTTTTGGTTCGGCATCGTAAACAGTAAATACAAATGGAAATTGCGCCCACAGCGCTCTAACCATTTGCACCCAACCCAACCCAATCCACCCCTGCCCCCTCGACGCCATCATCAACAATAACAACAACAACAACAACAAACTGCTCGTCTTTCTCCTGCTCCCTGCGTTTAAATTCATCGACACTGTCTTCTCGACTATTTACTCACACACACACACATCTATTTTTTTCCTGTGCAAAGCAAACCATACAAAAGAGAGCATCTTACGGTTAGCTCCTCTTTTTTTGTTTTTTTTTTGGTTGTGTGTGTTGTGTGTGTGTATGCAAACAACAAAGCAAGAAAACAAACCACAAACAAACGAAAACAGCAAACAAGCAGCAGCAGCAGCAGCAGCGGCAGCAACAGAGCAACAGAGAACGGCAGCGCAGTGGCCGAATCCGTTGATCCGCCGCACGCCGATGTCGCGGCGCTGCGCGGAGGCAGCGGCGGCGGCGCACGTCGACGGCATCGAACCCCCCAACAGCCATCGAGTAGCAGCAGCGCCAGCAGCAGCAGCTATCGCAGTCGCAGCGGTCTGTATAGAAACACACGCACACAAACACACACACACACACAACTATGTTATCTTATCCAAACAGCTGACAAACTTTTCACGATCTAATCCAATTCACAAAGTTATTGCCACAACGTTATAATGCTTATCCGTAACATGTACTTGAAGGCTTGCAGTTACTTATTAAAATGAGACAATTTGTACACGACACGATCGAAAGAGCGAACGTGACACGACACGAATGAATGATTGCCTGCAGCAGCCGGCAGATCAGCAAGCGCCCTTTGCAGAGAAGAAAGAGAGAGAGAGAGAGAGAGAGGGAGCGCTGTTAACGCTGGCAGCTATAGTTAAAGTGCAGTTAACATAGTCTACAAATGTAATTACAATTGAATAAAATAACATTATGTTATTAAATTGTGTCAAGCAGCGCGGCAAATTCAAATATACAAACAACTAATACAAATTAATGTTTGTTTGTTGCTGCTGCTGCTGCCAACAAGCACTATTTTGTCTTGATTTGCATACATAAAACAAAACACATTTCAATGTGATCTTTCGAACATTATTAAAGACCACTATTTGCAATTATATTTTGTTGAAACATAAACATCTAGAAACCCTTCTCATTAAATGTTCTATAGGTTTGTAATTTTTAATTTCATTTTCATAAGAGATGCATATTATAGCCATGCACAAAGAAGTTGATAAAGTTTCAATAGACCACCAATCAAATATCATCAAATACTCGTATCTTTAAAAGTGTGCTTTAACTTTCTATATTTGGGTAACGCAGGAAGCTATCGATAAAATGAAATTAATTTGATATTGCAAATCTAAATTCTCTAGCTCTTATATATTATCGGCTGTCGATGCTGATCCATAATATATATATACTTTCCATATATTATATATATTCGCAGTATCGGAGCTGACTCCTTTAATGTGTTAAGCAATCACTTTTTTTTTCTATATAATCCTCTTCGATATATTTTCTTGCAATATCAATATTGACTATCAGACATTTATATACAAAGAATAAGTTAGTCTGTGGTTGCTTGCCAATTATGCACAGATATAATACGGAAATACATAGATAAATAAATAAATCTAGACCAAATGCAAGCTTTCAGCTGTTGCTTTTCTGCCCCAAAAAGTAGGCAACATTTCTGACACACATTCGACGCACCCTTTTACTCTGTTTACATACAACACGACAATTGTGTGTGTGTGTGTGTGCGTGTGTGAGTGCTATTGAAGTTAACACACACACACACACAGAAACGCACACACACACATACATACACACACCAATACGAATGCCAAAGAGTTGGCGAAAGTTCGCCTCAGTTTGTCACAGTGACTTTTAATGAATGAAAGTACCCGGGGTGTGTTTATGTACGTCTGTGTGTGTGTGTGTGTGTGTGTATGCTGACAGCAAATAAATGAATGAGTGCTGACTCGAATGCCAGCGCCATCTGCATTTGCTATCTGTCTGCACCCCGCAAACCTGCACCCTGCCCCATTCCCCCATTTACAATCGTGCTCAGTTTGCTTGCTTGTGAATGAAATGTGAGTCAAGTTTGGCGTGTTGCTTTCTTTACATTGCAACAGCGAGCAGCCAACAGCCAACACCCCCACTCGCACCATCCGCAACACAATTTGCCACAGTCTAACACATTTTAGCGGAGAATGGTGCAACAAGTTTTCACTGCAAAATGTCGACACACAATCTTCATGCTGGCAATTCGCAATCGAAAGACACTTTTCCCATTTCGCATTTCACTTTCCTCATTTGCCAATTCAGTTATCTTTATTTTTTTGGAATGTATTCAGGCAGCGAGCATTATCTATTTGTACTCGACTCGAGCAGTCTTTTTTTTAAGGCTTTCCTTTTATTATCTTCCGATTCACTTTTTCGTATTTTAAATCGTAAATCTTTTACGCTGAGTATTCATGCTTGTGGCACATTAATTCATTATGCTTTAAGCTAAATTTATGTAACAATTTAAGCTTCATTTGCTCAATAATTCTGTTATAAATTAGTGCTAATTTCTCGCCAATTTATTCGTTAGTAGAATCGCATTTTTGTGCCAGATTATTTGTCAAGCATTCTTTCGACGGCAACACACGGCTGTAATTGTAATTAATTCAAGGCAATATATATATTGAAAAATATTTGTTGCTGTGGTCTCTGGTCCTAGTTAATAGCTGATATTATTGATTATTTAATGTGCAATCAAGGCTGCAGAAAACACTTTTCACAGTAGTTACGTTTCTGTTCTGGTTCTGTCATACCAAGCGATGACTTCCAATTGGACTTGTTTTTGGGGCTTTCACGTTTTCTGGCATGGAAAAATAAAACGAGTGAACGCCTTTTTTCTCTTGTTTATGTGCCAATAACTTTATTGCATTTTACGAGCCACAAGTAACATTAATTGGGGACCACCAAAGAAGAAAATTCGAAATGCTGTCGACATCAAAATACCCTGCAGTTTCACTCTAACATCGCATAAATATCCATCTATATTATATATATACATATATACATCAATATCGACTATTCTATATCATTTATAAGTGTGGATGGAAAATAATTGAGCATACAACGTCATCAGGCAGAAATCCCGTTGCTGCATTCAGCTTGCAAATTGTTGCACACATTTGTTACACGAAATCAGTTGCAGTTGCAAGTAGAGTAGCTCGTTTTTGCTTACAGTGATATCCACTTCAATCATGCCACAAATTCCGGCATTCATGCATTACTAAAGCACAGAATTTCTCATTTCTCGTTTGATTCTGGAGACACAAAATTGAAATATGAGACATGCTTTCATGAATTCCACTCTCAGCATGATGCCGCTTTGTGCAAAGATACACACACATATGTATATTTCCAATTGATATATGTATGCGTAGATGTGTGTTCACATTTTCTCTTGCCTGACATATCGACAAATATATGATGATGAGCAAGGAGTCACACTGAAACACATTTCGGTTCCAGTTCCGGTTCTGGTACGTAAAGTGTAGAGTTAAAGAATTCTTTACAAATAATGTGCAGTATTCGGTGCCGCATTGATATTTTACGGTACTAGGTAGAAGGTTTTCAAAAAAAACATGAAAGAACAGCCATAATTTTGCAAATCAGTTCCTGTTACTGGTTCCTATAGAATGTTGCATTTCAATCGGTTAATTTCCACTTACGATTCAAGACATTGTAAGTCAAACAAGAAATATAGTCTTTCTTGGGCCAAACGGAGATAGCATTAAAGTTATCACTCATACATCAATGATCTAAGACAGTTTCCTATACCACGTCTCCATCTCCCTCGCCATGCCCATCCCCAGATGTATATGTGTATTAATTCCAACACCGCATAAGTACCGCATAAATTTTTTGCCAATCTGTGCAACTCGCTGTTGGCTATTTGTGGCACTCTCTTATCTTGTATTTTGCTGGCCTGAGGCGCTCCAAAAATAACTACCGAAACCGGCCAGCTGGTCACGCCCCTTTTAATTCGTATACTTAATTGCAGTTTGAATACAAAGCGCTGACCAAACCAGACCTTCCCTCCAAAAAAAAAAAAAAAAAAACCCTGAAATGAGTTGGGTTTTCTGCTCGCATAAGCTGGCTGGGTGATGGGTGGCAAAAGAAAGGCCAGCTTTCTTTTTGGGGTCGCGTTACGATGCGATGCGATATTATGGTGGCAAGTGCGACACGCGTTCGAGTTAATTTATGAGCGCCGCTGGCGCTGCCAGTTTTAGATGGCCCCGAAAGAGTAAGTGGCAACAAATGAGCAACAGTACGGTCCATTGGGGCCCCACAGCTAATTAGCCACACGTATGCAAACTACTAGTGTAAATATACACTCAGACAAAAAGTTAAGCTGAGTTTTAGAAACCAGGGATTTCATTTCTTAATTTTGGGGAGGATTTTTCTACGGTGGTTGTTTTCTATATAGAATTAATGAATTCCTGTATTAGCTTTTCTCGTCCTTATTTTATTATTGAACATTTGTACTTTAAGAATTCACATATACAACAACAATTTCTACTTTTAGAGAAATGTATTTCTGACAATTAAAAAATACCATTTTTCGTTATTCATTTCGATTTGGGTCAAGCTTTTCAAATTTTTCGAAAAATGTTTTCTTATATTTAGAAATTATTCTAAGCACAGGAAAAACGGTCTAGTTTTCAGGGCCATTTTCTAAGGTTTGCAGAGGATAATCAGCAAATAGTCATGAGAATCGGTCATTTATTGATTTATTAAGATGTCTTGTTTTGAATCGAAGCTCACTTTCTTTCTAGTGCATAAGTCGTGGCACTATGTTCTTGAGTGTTATATTTTTTTTTTCAGTGTAAGTGGTGTTAAAGTGAGTAACTAACTTTCGCACTGGCCCGTCTCGCTGTCAAGGGCAAGCTGTTGACTTGTCTCCAATCAGCCTCAGCCTCAACTCAGCTCGATGTACACGTTTCATTAGCCATTTATGGGTTTATGAATGCAATAATAACGTGGCCATTGGCATCCTTCGCCTCGGCTCGTCGCGTCTCGCTCCGTTTTAATTGATGGATTGTCTTGATTGATTTATGAAGCCTCCTCGAGAATGTGTGTATTTTTTGTATATTTATTTTGTTTTCCTTTGTAAGAGCTAGTAAATTCAATTAAAGATGTGCGCTGCAGCGCTTGATTGATTTGTTAATGAGTTTCGTTGAGCTAACTGATTGATTGGCGCTGGAATTCTTAAATGATTGGTACACGTCTTAATCACTAGCTAGCTGAATTTGCGTTGAAAGGATTAGCATACTAAGCTACTGACTGTGAGTGATAAATAAAATCTTTTTTTGTTTTCTTGTACAGTTGATTTTCACTTGATTGATTCCTCAATGAGTGATTGACTCCGTTAAGTTGATTGATGTGCCAACAATTCTCGTTGACTTACTGATTAGTTGATGCTAAAGTTAAACACATTATTTAAATATACATAAGGTGGGTTCTTGCAAGAATTAAATTTAATAAGCACATTGACTTTTGTTTAAGAGTATATTTATTAGTTGCATGACTTACTGATGGACTATTTATCTAGAGATTTTCAATCAAGTAGCTTCCTCTTAGGTTTAATTAAATAATTTATAATCTGAGAACTAAGCTCAACCGAAAACATCACATCAACTAACTGCCAATTAACGAATCAATTGATTGAATGTTAACCAACTGATTGAACGGAACGGGTACTTTGACTGGAGTTTTGTGTTCTCTATTGAGAGTCGTATTAGATTTCTTTTAGTTTTAATGAAGTAATTCACAGTCTGTGAACCGAAAGTCATGTTAAAACTTCACGTCAACTAATTGGCAATTAACGAGTCAATTGATTGAATGTTGACCAATTGATTGAGCCGGAACCGGCACTCCGACTAGAATACTGTGTACTCAGTTGAGAGTCGCACTCATAAACGCAACTCGTTAAGGGCAACTGCCACAACATTAACAGCTGCTGTTGCCCTTGACGTTGCTTTTGCTTTTGCTGACATAATGCTCGAAAATCTGCAACAGTTTCTCGTGGCCATCATAAAACGCAAATTGTTATGGCAGCAATTCCGGGGGCAAGAATACTCAAGGCCGTGGCCATAAACAACAACGGCGCCACAACCAAAAAAAAAAAAAACACAAAAACAACAACAACAAAAACAGTACCATCGATGCTATCAATCTAAAAGGTACGAGTGCCTCTGCAAGCTAACGAGTAACTGTTGCCAATCCCAAGCCCAGCCCCAACCTAAAAAAAACTTGCCCCGTCATATTTCTATGTACTACACTCAGAAAAAATGTTACAGAAGGGTCACAAAAGAAAAAGAAAAGACACAAAGTCAGCATAAGTTTTTGTTCCCAAGCCCAAACCTGAAATCACCGGTCTACATAGATACATAAATACATACATAAATATGTACGAGTATGTGTAGATCTCAGGAGGCTGCTGAATACATTTACACTCGTTTCGCTTATCATGCTGCTCGCTTCTGGGACACATCTGATAATAGCCTGTTTTATACGAAAGTACGATTTGCTTAATAACTTCCGTGTTTCTTGTCTGATTTTGCTGAAAAATATTTCTAACGTTCTTGAACATTCAAATTTTGAAGCCGATTTTTATTTTAAAGCAATTTAACTATTTTCATTGGTTTCAGGGTATTCCCATTTAATTTTAAATTGTTTGTTGCTTTTCTACACACCTATTTTTCTAAGCGTAGCCTTGTGTCATTTTTTTTTCAAATAGTACATGAAGTTCTGTCTGTTTTTTACGAGGCCAAGCTATCAGCAGCAGCCGCAGCACTTAGCAGCGAGTCAGTCAAGCGGCGACTCACCTGAATTTGTGGCTGCCCCTTCTCCACTGGCAGGCCGTTCAGAACAGGATGTATAATGCCATTAACAGCTGTCATTTCTTGAAATATTTGGCAGCGAAGGACAAGGGGCAAAGTGTCGCAAAGTAAAACTCAGGAAAATAAGAAATGCTCACACAAAAAAAAAAACAAAAAAAGAAGACACAAACATAAGCTGAACGAGGCAAACGCTGCCGACATAGTCATAATAATAATAATAATAAAAATAATACGAATAACAACGTTATTATTATTTTTTATTTTTATTGGGACAGTATTTTAGTTTCGTGGCAATTGGGCTGCGTGTATTTCCCAAACGTTCTCCATTGTTATTATTTATATCAATGTGTGTGTGTGTGTGTGTGTGTAAGAGTGTGCGGGGTGTGTGCTGTCTGACCCCAATTGCCCCGAAACAAGTTGTATACAACATTGGATACCCTCTAAGCAGCATAGCTTTTAATCGGGAATTTTCGGGCTGTTAAACCGAAACAAATTTTGGTTCATGTATAATAGCGTTATATAAAGATCTTCAGATTGATAGTCAATTTGAATAGAATGTTGCATTAATTACAGACTTAACTATAATACTACTATTGTGAGTATCGTCAATTGTGGTAGATTCCATTGATGTCAGCTCTCAAGCCACTGGGAAGGCTTTAGATTTGTATGTAAGCAAAACCTAGTATTCAATTCTAAAAATCTAAAAAATATTATGACCCTCTCAGATCTTTTATGTTGCATAGTACATATACCTCATTGGGTCATCTGCCATTTACTGGGTATATTGACAAACAGGCAAAAGAAAAGTGCTGCAAACGCGCTCACTAATTGAAGTCGCCTATCAGGCCGCTTTCGCTGCGTACTGGCAACAGGGTGAGTCGGGTTCGGGGCCGTGGGGGCGTGCCAAGTAAGGGGGTATGGTGTCAAGGAAGGAAAGGGGTAATGGCGCTAGGGGAGTTAAGGCGAAAGCGCTAAGACGTAGCGTTTAGCCTTAGCTCAATTAACAGCATTTACAAATAGAATGGCCGGTCTGCCCGTACAGATTCATTAAAACACGAAAAACGCACACATCAACTCACAGACACACACACACACGCACACACACACGCACGCACAGACAACCTGTTCGCCAAGAGACCAGCCACACCCACACCCATATACACCGAAACACACAGGCACACTCAGAAAAAAAGAGAAAAATGCGACAAAAGTAGCATGCCAAATTTGTCAGTTGATAAAATTCAATTCAAGCTAGATTTAAAAGTTGAAAAGAAAAATACATAAATTTAATATAAATATGCAAATAACTTCCGACTCAACCTCAATAAGAAAAGCCTTTCCTTTTTCTAGCTTTCATTTTAGAGAAAGAAAGTTTGAAGCAATTTTCGGATATTGGTAGCTCAAAAATAATAAACATATTTTTATAAAATCGATTTTTTGGGATTGTAGATTTTAACTTGCAAAACTAGTTTTATTATTATTTGAGAATATTGAATATTAGAATAAGAATTATTTATTTATTTATTTATTTATTTAATGCTGTGGCATATTTGTTGTTTTCTTAGTGTAGCCAAACACTCTTGGGAGTGAATGCAAACAGAAAAGCAGCTCAAACAAAGCAACGTCCAAAACCTGGATGGAGGGAAGAACAGCGCTGTCATTATGTGTGTATGTGTGTGTATGTGTGTGTGTGTGTATGTGTATACTTTAGTAATTTGGATTAAACATGCAGAGTCCAGCAGCAAAGACGCAGTTGAGCAGAGAGCAGGCGGCGACAATAGAAAATCACCTGACCCATTAGACAGCAAATGCGTATAAAACTTAAATGACATGTGTGTGTGTGTGTGTGTGTGTGTTAGCCCTGTTGGTGTTGAAGTTTGAAGTTATTGCTTTCATTTTGGCTAGCCTGTTGTTAGTCGTTAGCAGCATTTCTTTTGCCTTTTATTTGCTTGCTTTATTTTTCTGGTTTGCCAAACGTTAAGAATTTAATTAAGTTCCAACTTATGCGCCATACATTCATATCAGTATTTTTACTACAAACACACACACACACACATACGCAGACACAGACACAACCAAACAAATACATTTTCTTTATGTCGAATGAATAACTACAGGTCTTAAACCAGACACGTTTTGTTGCCCTTATTCAGTTGCTCTAATTAAAAGTCAAGTTTCATTCGCAACTAGGCCCGATTAAGTCTAATAGCCTTGTGTGCACTTATGCAAAATTAATTATTTAATTAATTAAGGCAAAACCGTATTTTTTGGCCGGTATAAATTATGCCGTTGATAAACTAATTTTCTTATCCATCTAAAAGTTACGACCGTTGCCGATACAGAGACCATAAGAGCTGCAGTAACCTTAAAGAGAAGTTGAGTAAAAAATATGTAACAGACAGAAGAAAACATCTTCGATCCCATACGCCATATATATTCTTGATCAGAATCAACAGCCGACTAGAGGCGGAAATGTTCATCTCTATATGTATGACCGAACCGATCTCATTGACAATAAGAGCTGGAGGTTTGAAATAAAAGTACTCGATTTTCTTACATCGATGAAGTTTATTTCATTTTATCGATTACCTTATACTTTTCCCTAATATCAATATAAATCGATTTCCGATAGCAAAAATAAACTTATCATTTCAATAATGTATTTTAAAATATATTTATAAATAATAATTATAGACCTTGATATGAAAGGAGGTGGAATTACGAATGAATTTAGGACTGAGTACAGGGTATATCCTAGTCTCCTACCATTTATATATATGTATGTTTATATATATGTATATATATATATGCATATATATTTAAGTAAAGCTCAGTTGCTGATCCAGCTTTGATTCATGAGATGTATCGTGACTTGTCCCCCAAACCACGCACCCAACCCAAAACCCAAACCCGATTCCGAATCCTGACACGCAGTACGAGAGCAATCCCCCACTTCTTCTTTACATAATAAACATGCGTCCTTTAATACCGCAAACTGCGTGGCAGCAAAATCTCTGCCGCAGTAAATTAGTTAAGAAGAAAACCGAAGAATAGAAAAGCAGAACGAACCACACAAAAAAGAAAAGAAAAAAACCAAGATAACAAGTGGCAAGTGGCAAGCAAGGACCGCAACATGTTGATGCCTTGCTAATTGGAGCACCCAAAAGAGAGAGAGACAGACAGAAACCAGTCGAGATAACGCGCATGAAAGTAGCGTGTGATTGGTGTGATGTGCAGGGTGGAGCGGTAGAGCAGGAGAGCGGGGTAGGTTGATAGTACAATGACATAGCAGATGAAAATAATTAGAAAACAGTTTACTCAATAAAATTCCGATTGATTTAACTACAACAACGACAACAAGAACAAAAACTACAACGACGACAACGACGACGACGGGCGACAAAGCGAGGACATGTCTAAGGATTGGCAAACGGGGGAACTGAGAAGGGATGGCCGGAGTAGGAGAAGGAGATAGAGACGACAACGTGCAAGACTACAAACAAAGGGGAAGAGGACAGATACACTCAGGAAAAAAATCGAACTGAATTTTCGATACTCGGCATAATTTCGGCTGTTTCATTTATATCAGAATGTTTCCTCATATACAGATATGAACAGTCAAAGAAATCCCATAAAATGTATTTATGATTAAGTTATAATTAATTTTTGCTTATGTTTAATAAATATTAGGGTTTTTAGATTTCACATAAACAAACATTTCGCAAAGTATATAATTTGATATAACTCTTAATTTAAAAAAAAAGTACGATTTTACGGAGATTCAAACCGAGTTTTTCTCTTTAGAGATTCATTTTTAATAATAGAAAATCGATAATAAAAATGTAAACAAATTAGACCATATTTTTTGAGATTGTCGACTTACGACAAACTTTTCCAATGATAAGAAAAATGTTTCAGGTACTTGGAAAAATTTCCAAAATCAAGAAAAACTTTCTAGTTTTCAAGGCGATTTTATGAAATTCCCCGAATGGTTTTTCTGACTGCAGAAATAAGGCGAACAGCATCAAAGGCAAACTCAATGAGGCAAAATGTATTTTTTTTATATGGTGGTGAGTGTTGGGAGAGGTGGGGGTGGAGGGGATTCGCATAGCTGACATTGATTGAGCGAGGACGAGCGCACGATTGGAGGGGAGAAGTTGAATAGAAGGATGCGAGAGAATGGACAAAGATTGTCAGGACAACGCTTGACACTGCAACCTCCTAGCAATAACCCCCCCTTCCATTCACCCAACAGCAATAACCCACGCCCCTGTTCTATCACTTTTGCACAGTCGCTGCTAGCATACCTTTCGGAAATGCAAAAGCATTCGAGCTCAAATTTAAAATTTAAAAACTAAAAATTGCTTTTTTATTGCCCTGGGTAAAAATTGAATAATTAAGTTGTGCAGTTATTTGCAAAGGAGCAGAAATAACAGCCGTATTTATGTTCTTAATTAGCATAAATTGACCACTTTGTCACATATTCATTTATTCGATAGTTCGAAAAGTGTATATAGATACAAATCTATTGGCGATAGCCAATATATATTATGCAAAATATATCTTAATATATGTGATATTACTCGTAATGATTGACTCTGATTGGGATAAGTGGGAAGACTAAATTGTTGCTCATACGAGATGGTGGCTTTTTGTGCAATCACGTTTTTTATTGATAGCTTATCCAATTTGTCAGCGTGTCCAATATGGTTTTAAAACTGAATTACGTTCTTAAAATGCATGCATGCAGCTTCCATTTGCGTAACTTTTTACGCTCACTTAAATTAATGCATCCAGCTGTTCAATCACATATTACCACCCATCCACCCCTGCGGCCCACCCCTTCAGCCCACTTGAGCAGCACTCTGTTGCAGTTACACTTGACGAAAAAATAAGACCTAAAACTTAAATAGAAATAACTTCGAAACATGCAAAATAAAAATCAAACTAAGCCGCAAATAAAAAAAAAGCAATATTCTTAAAAGATGAAATGTGCATTAAGCTTTGCTTGTTTAACAGTGAAGTTTTTACGCAGAAATGTTGCAAAGAGAATTACATGTGAGTACACTCAGAATAAAATCTGTGCACTTGATCTGTTTCTGAGTGTACTCGTTTGCAATTTGATCGGTCCAACAATTGACTGTTAGAGGTTACTTGGCGGAGATTAGTGCAGTGTTCCCAAAAATGCAATTCATTGCACTTTTGTTTTTGTTGTCAACCCAATTGATTCAGAACCACCCCACCTCTTTGCTCCCTCACCTATTAAACTGAGTGAAGCTGGCGGCCAGTCACCAGCCATTAAGCCGCTTTTGTTTTGCGCCTGGGCAAAAACAATAAAAAGAAAATAATGAAAACGCTCTACACTCAACAAAGGAAATTCCAGTGAATAACTTTGAAAGGGGTGGGCGGGAGGAGTGGTACGCGAAAGGGAAAGAGGATTACGGGTTCAAGTCCCGCCCTGCGCACTCTTAATTTGAAGCTCAAAAAGTTGGCATTCGCTTATTCACTAAAAACCAGCGAAGTTTTACCATTCTTCTCGGTCATTAGTTGGTAATTTATCAAAGTCATGAATTTATATTTAAATTACTTTCTCCCACGCTCTCTTTCTCTCAATTTCCCTCTCTCTCTCTCTCTCTCTCTCAATCTCTCTCCTGCTGTTTCTTACACAAGCAACTGCAAATTGCAGCTGCAAAAGTTTTCATTTTCTTGCGGTAACTGTCATAAAACCAAATAGCCCAGTCAAAAAGTTGGGATTACAGCAGAGGGTTGGGCGGGGATGGGGAGGTCTGCAAATTTTTGGTTGGTTTTCAATTAGCAAATTTTGCTTCATGAATAAATAAAAAGTCTGGAGAATAACTCATGTAATTTATATTTGCTACTATGTGTGTAGCTTTATTCACAGTGTAATTTTTTGTTATCTATTTTGAGCCTGTCAAAGATATGCGAGCAATTTAATATATATTAACTTCGTTGCGTATTTGAACAATCTACATAATAAATTGTACCAAATATGCCGCTGCAGACATTATTCATTTGTCTTTGTTTCTTTGAAGACAACATTATTAACCACATATTTCAACGAAATTGTAAGATTATTATATTATAACAATACAAAGAAGAAGAATCATCCTTATGCGCAAATTTTGGCAAACAACCAAGCATGCAACTGGAATGTTGCATGCTGCGTAGACAATTGATAAAGGCAGCCCTTCTCCAACATTTGATGCAGTAACCGAAAACACATTCAACGAAAGTCAAAAGCAAGCAATACCAGCAGCAACAATAGGAACAATGAGGAATTCGAAACACAGATCCAATTGAAACTCTATATTAAATTTTTGGTAAATTTTGCCATGGTTTTTGTATCGCATACAAAGCCACAGAAACCACTGAAACCACTAAAAATTCAATTTTCTGAACACTCCGATAATTCGACATCATAATATTATTGCGCATACGTACAGAAGCACAAAACAAGTTTAGCCAAATTCGATTAGAATTCAGAACCGCAACTGGAGCCAAAATTCAAAACAAGAGACAGTTAAGCGAACCGATATTAATCGTGCCAGAAAGACCGGAATGAAAGTTGTAAGCCATTGCTGTACTCGGCCAAATGTTATTGGGCATTTGGCGAATTGTTTTATTCAAATGGTTGCAGTTTGAGCAGGTTTGAATGTTGTGTTGAGGTTTAGCTCATATTTATAACAGGTTTCCACTTGCCTGATTCATTTAATTATGATTTCCGGGTGACTGACGTGACACACGCATACACGCATACACACACACACGCACACACACGCATACACACACATACACACTCGCACACACATGCGCTTTGTGAGCTTATTATTAGTATATCCACTTGATTGCTGTGACACTAAAAAAAACGTCCAGCGAACATACACTAAAATAAATAAATACAAATCAGATGCGATATTTCTGTTAGCACTTCTAATTTGCGAAAGTGCAAATTGAAAATGGCTATAAATCTTAAAAAAAAAATATGTGCCTAAAACTGTAAAATACGTTTCTTGGCAATTGTATGTTTTGGAAATATATTTCTTGAAAATAGCATGTTCTCTCTGGATGAAAAGCAAGCGATTACTTTGAAAATTTCAATAATATTTCCAAAAATAATCATGTTTTTAGTTTATCAAATTATCCGCATCAAATTCAAAAGTTGTGCTTTCTATAATGTTCCTTAAGCTCGGACATAAAGTTGTCATCATCAAACTATATCAAATACATTAGTCGTATGAACAATCAGTCGATTTTAACTCCGCGCTTTTGGCGTGATTGCAATCGGATTTTTCTTGATGTTTCTTTTGTTTTTCAAAATCAAATTTTAAATTGTTGGCTTCTTTTGTTTTTCCCAGTGTATGGATAGCTGTTATGCTAACCTATGAGCTAAAACCAATCAAGCAGCCCATTCATCAACTCAACAAGCATATTTTGTGCGCTTTTTCTGGCGCTCTCAGTTGACTACTCTCTTACTCTCTTACTCCTTCTCTCCCTCCCTCCCTCTCTCTCTCTGTGTGTGTGTGTGTGTGTGGCACCAATCTGCTTGTTCTAGAAACTAATTTCCGCTTGTAATTGAGTCGCTCCACAACTGTCGACAATTGGTGTTGTCTCTTGTGAACAGCACCTACCACTACCACCGCTCAGCAACCCCCCATCCCATCATACCACTCCGTCTACCCTTGCATCTACATGATTGCCACCCTATCAATTGACATTATGCAAATTAATGAGCATGTTGTAGCGGCGACACAAACACACCTTCCCTTCCCGTGACGCCAATACTCAAGATATGCTTGACAGGCTGCCTGCCACCATCTGTCGATCACAATGTGCATATTGCTCAGCTCTTATGTGTGTGTGTGTGTGTGTGTGTGTGTGTGCGTGTGTGTCTGTGTGTGTGTGTGCATCACACACTGCTTAAAATGAATGCAAATTATATGAGCAATTGCATATGCATTAAATTGAGTTATCTATTTGTTAGATCAATTTTCTTTTAATAAGAAATGCATTTCTAATACGTAAAAATGCAAATCCTGATTCTTACAAAATATCATTTACTAAATATAGCACAATCTCAAAGTTTTTCAAACTCAAAAACTTATGAGACATGTAATGAATATTACTGGTTCAAATTAATTATATGAATTGATAAACGATGTAAAATATTTATGTAAAACCCTAAAATTCCAACGTTTAACAAGCAAAACTTTGATATACGAATTCTTACACATATAAAAAGAAACTGAAATCTGAAAATGAGACAATTTTTTTTTTGAGTGTACATATTTCATTAGTGATTTTTAATAAAATATTTGGACATACGCACATGTGTATAGTCTTGATTCATGAAATCGATCGTTACTATATCTTTTTTTGATACACCTAAGCTATCCTAGAACTGAAGTTATTTCAAATACCAATATAAATATATATTTTGAATTTATTCTTATATTTGCAGAGCCGTCTCCACTTTATGATAATAACCATTACCACGAGGAATGTCTACGATGCAATTCATGTGGGCTTAACTTGACGGGTCCGAATCAAAAGCGTGCTAGGAGATTCAAGGTATGTGCATACACACACGCACAGACACACACACACACACACATACACATAAGCTGCACACACACACATCTTTTGGTTGGTGACTCATTTGGAATGCATTTGCTCATTTCGATGAAATGAACTCATTACACATGAAAGGTGAAAATGTACATGTAATGCAATATTGATAAAGTCAATTACATTGATGGTTGCAGCTACAGCTGACAGGCCACAAGCCACAAATTCCAGCAAGAGCACGGCACAGTAGCTAACTGTGGCATGTAAACAGAAAACTGTTGCATACTTTTGAGTGCGGCCTACATTTGGCCTGTTGCCAACTGTGGCAGTTCGCAGTCGGCAGTTGGCAGTTGGCAAGTTGCTTAACTCGCCAAAATAAATCATTTACACAGCTCTTATAAAAGCAACACGCACACAAACAAGCACACACTTTACACTCACCCCTCCTCCTCATCCCCCACTAAATGTCTTATTTCTTTCTCTCTCTCTCTCTCGTTCTGTGTTTGTTTTTTCTTCTTTGCTCCACATAGAACCAAATACTGTGCGATTTGCATTTCGCGGACGTGGCGCTAATGGAATGCTCCGATTTTATGCAACAGCTGCGGAGCTTCAAGCCTCAATCTCTGGGCTGTGCGGTCGCGAGACGCAAGAGCTCAACGACGCTAATATTTCCATTGCCGCCGCAGGCTTGCTCAGGTATGTGTACTCACTTTTCTTTCTTTTTGCCCATTTCACCCCACGTTGCAAAAGGCCAAATTGTGCCTTGCAGCGAAAGCAGAACCAGAGTCACAGACCCACGGCCAAATATGGCCTACACAAAAAAAAATGAAGCGAGGCAGCACTTTTGCACAACATCTCCCCCACACCCCCAAAAACCCCAACCGCCCAGAAAGCCCACCAGCCTACACTCAGAAATAAAAATAAGAAAACATTTTCCTTAAAATTAGAAAGGCTTAATATGAATTGGGAATGCCAAAAATACGGTGCTTCTTCTATGTGTTTTGACATATGTTGCATCATTCAAACATTTATTTCCAAACAGTCATTCTAAGAAAAAGTTAATTTCTGAAATTCAGTAAAATCGTAACGAAATTAGGTCTCCCGAATGCCATGTTTGTTTTAGAGGCTGAGTAGGCTCAGTAGGTAGTCATTCTACTCGCAAATGCAAAGGTCTTCGAGTCCTAACAGAAGTGTAAGTTTTTCAAATTGGTTTTCATAAATTTTATAAGCTATGTAAAATATGTGAAATGTTAAGCAACAGAAAGATGTTAAAGAAAAAATGAAGAACACCACATCTTTCAAATTTACAAATGTGATGGGAACCCATGGCGCCAAAACTGCGGCGAATTTCTAAAATTTAGGCCGACTTTTTTTCGGAGTGTACCAGGCAAACGTCTATCTTACCCTTCGCATATGCAGTATATGCTCCCTTATAGCCCTATACCCTATATGTACAATCACGTCTGCCGAAGTAATGTGTGTTTTATATTGCACTTGGCAACAGGCGTTTCAAAAATATGTCCAATTACTGACATTAAATACGTTTTTATTGCCAACTGCTATGGCAACGCCAGTTTGAAGTTGTCAAATTTACATATAATTCAAATATTATTATAAAAAAAATCTTCTATTTTTAATACTGTTAAAATTATGTAAAAATACTAAAATTGTTCAACTGACAAACGGAATTACGAATTAAATTTTACCAATGATTATTATTATTTTTAAATATTAAACTGGGGGAGCTGAATGAAGATGGTTCGGCATTTCGTTGCGTCCTACTTTTCATACCTGTCCAAGATAGAAACTCTTTGAAAAGTAAATAAAAAATAAACTTTTTATTTCAGCTTCGATTCCGTTTTCTAAATTTCAAACTTTAAATTTCGTTAAACGGTTCGCGGTTCGTTTCCGGCTTAACATCCAGATTCTATGTAGAATATAGCCTAGAATAGAATATTTAAATTTTACTTTTTTTCTGTATCACTCGGAAAGAGTATTTGCAGTTCGTGGTCAGCACAGTTGTAATCCAATACTCAGACATATAATAGCATAAAAGGCGTGTGTGTGCGTGTCTGTGTGTGAATGCGAATGCGAATGTGAAGCTGCCGGCGCCATCATTATAATTCAAATGAGATTTGCGCGCCTAGTAATCTACACGCACACACACACATATACACACACGCACACACACACACATACACACACACATATACAACCACACACACACTGAAGAACGGAACAGACATCGAAACGCGTTTGCAAGTCGCACAAGTTGGAGAGAATGTTTGGCATTTTCCACAATAAAGTTGTTCAAACATATTTCGCACACACACAAATGGAGACAAAGACATTGAGAGAGAGAGAAAGAGAGAGAGAGAGAGAGAGAGGGCGAGAGAGAGAGAGAGAGAGAGGGCGAGAGAGAGAGAGAGAGAGAGATAGGCAGATAATGCATGAGATAAAGATAGCACAGCCATATTTGACATATATTTTGAGTTCATTTCGCCCAATATTAAAAAAATGTGTGCAGCTCATTTAATTAAAAGGCTTAAAGCAGAGAAAATGTTAATTATGTCAAAAAGTAAAAAAGTGTACGCTAGACGCACAGATACCCTACGCGAATATATAGTGTGAATATACAAAATATATTTATAGCATAGCACATGCTACCCATTAGGCACAGCTTTGCAGCTCACAGGGTATGCATTGCAATATATTTTTTTCCTTTTTGCTAAATATCTCTTGCTCATTTTTGCAGCTGTTTTTTTTTTAATAACCTTCATGTGTGTGAGCGTGTATGTGTGTGCCAACTGGCTTCCAGAAGTTTATTAACTGGATTTTTTATAACGAAACTTTTTGGTCTGGCACCCCCCTTCCACCAAGCACAATTCCTTTTCTATTCATTTTAATTACGTATTCTCAAACGAAATATGCCTTTTCCGAGAGAGAGGCAGACAAAGAGAGAGAGAGAGAGGGACAGAGAAAGCAACAGTCGCTTGAATGTTTATTGGATCAAACGAACAAAACTCATAAAAAAAAATATTTCAATTAATTGGACTACAATTTTGTATTTGCAGTTGATAAGCTGCTTAAGCCTCATTCATTTCTCTGTGTGTATGTATAAATAAATATATTCTTTTATTAGCCTGACTAATGGCAGCTAATCATCAATGCCTTTTAATTTCCAAAAAGTAATTCCTGAAAACAATACAACGAAAGAAGCCTTAAATTTTATTTATTTTGGCTTAAAAAAAAGAACTTATAAATCAATTATTTTATTTTATTGAAGAATCTGTCAGAAATCTGTCTCAACATGAAATAGAAATGGAAATATGCATTCAAATATTGAAGAATATTCCAAATGCATATGCTTTATTTAAAATGACTTATATTCAAATATGCGCAATGCTTAACAAGATTGCTTTCTCTTCGCTTGGTTCCAGTGTACACTTTCAGCTTGTCTCATTGTTATTCTGTATGCTCTCTACCTCTCTCTCTCTCTCTCTCTCGCTCTTCCTTTCTCTTTCTAGAGTTTGCTTTCTAGATAAGCTCCGACAAGTATCTTACAAGCTTTTTCGTCTTCTTGCTTCACTTGTTCGCTGTTGGCTTAAGTGTTCACATTCAACTTGTGTCATTGTCATTTCTTACGCATCTCTGTCTTTCTCTCTCTCTCTCTCTATCTCTCTCCCTCTCTCTCCCTCTCTTTTCACCATCGTTATTACTAACATTCCTAAAAAAAAGGGAACGTGGCCCCACTCCTGGTGGGGGTGTTAAGTGCGCTTGTGTAAAGTTATTTTATGCATGTCCGTTTCAAGTGCAAGTGCTGCTTAGAGTCCAAGTGATATTTTAGAAGACACGCATGGTGAGAATAATGCACACACGCACACACACACACACACACACACATACTTGCACACACTCGCACAAGTACAACTGCATTGTCGACAAAAATGAAATGAAAGTGAATCATTCACTTGACTTTGGCACAGCTAGCATAATAACATATTCAACCCCCCAGGCTCTCCCTCTCTCTCTCTCTCTCTCTCCCTCTCTCTCTCTCTCTATCTGACCACCCCTTGATGGCGCAAACTTAAGCATAAATTTGTACAATAAATCGTATTTCCACATTTTATCTATTTTATTCCTTTATTGAACTTGATGGAAAAAGTCTAGCTTTTGAGAATTGTTTAAGTTTTGGCTCAGTTTTGGGCTGTGGAATATGTTGAGCCATCTCTAAATGCGATTTGTATTTTCTTCTCTTTTTCGTTTTTTTTTTTTGGGTAGCATTTTTATTACACCCATATACACAAAGGGTATTTTATTTTTGTGTTAAAGGAAGAAGAAGAAGACGGTAGCGTCGACCCCATGCCCAGGTCAAAGATTAGTTGATGTATGAACAACTTTTTGCTTACCAAGATATCCGGACGGAAACTTGGCAATTTGGTTTTGCTGAATGCGGGAAGATGGACTTCGGTTCTTGGTTTCTATTTCTGGCAGCTTTTCAATTTCATTGCTTAGTTCGTTTTCGAAGCATTGCAGCACTTTTGCATATGTGAAGCATTAAGTCTAAAGACTTTAAAGTGTTCCATTAAGCCTTTTATTGTTGTTGGCCCCATAAGGCATTGGCGTAAAGACACATTTTTGGGCCAACAAACAAGGAAAATTGGTTGAGCACATAAAATAGATGAAAATATACAGTAAATAAATCATTTCGCTGATGCTGATCTATATAAACGCACATTCTGGTGTGGGGCGAGCGGTAAGAGGGGTATGAGGCCATAGCACGTTTACGGCCCAATCGCGGGCTAACAGTTATAAACACGTATTATGGGCCCACACCCTAGCAAGTATGTGTGTGTGCGTGTGAGTGTGTGAGTGTGTGTACGTGACAATTAAATTTATGAAACTCTATCCAAAAGAAAAAGAGAGAAGCCAAATCGGAAATCGCATACAGTCCAAGTTCAAAAAGACAGAGCCCCCCTTCATTCCAGCTAACACTTATACATAAAATATATATATATATATATATATATATGAGATGGCGAAATAGGCGCGTGACTTGCCAAATAGCCAGAGAGAGCAGCAATAAGCTAAGGATCTTGTGTGTGCCACTATAAAGAGCAGAGAGCAGCAAGACACATAAGCAGAGATAAGCCAGGCAAATAGCTGGCAAATGCAGCTCAATCTACACCGAAAAAAATGTATAACAGCAAATAAATTAGCTAATATACAAACACAGTGGTCGCTACTGAATTGGGAAAAGAAGCACAATGATTACAAACTCAAATACAAAAATTATGATCTTAGTCTGATTTTATTAATGGATTCCCTGAAAGATTTTATGATGAATTTTGTTTTCACATAATACTTACTCATCCCCTACCGCAACCTGTGCCCCTCACTCCCTTCCTCTGCTCTGTCGATGCGAAAGCATTTTACATTTTAATATGCATTATTAGCTAAATAATCGCTGGCAAACATTTTGCGTCAAGCAACTAACTTCTGGCGTTTGCCTTACCTCCCTACTGTTGCCCCTCCCCCCTACACTGCTTCCCTCCCACATCCATCCTCGCGCTTGTCGCTTTGCCATTTAGCAATTGTTTCCATGCCACGCCCGCTGTCATTTCGCTATAATAAATTCAAAAGCAGACACAAGCATTTCAGCACGCCAAAAAAACAATTTTTTTTTTTAAATATGCCCGAAAAAATCAGATAGAAATCAGCAAATTTTTGAAATGTCGATTATTAAATACCCTTGCATACTTTTCTCTTGGTGTATTTGAGCTTAATTACACTTTCCGCGATCTTTGCTTGCAACTATCAAAATATTTATTTACAATATATTATTGATATTGGAAATTGTCATTTTATTATATTAAAAACTTGTTTAGATTTGTAACTAAAATTCAATTAACTTTGGTGAAAAAAATAATATTACATATAAAATAAAAACTTTATGAAAATTACACAATATTTTCAAAATTGATGCAGAAAGAAGCTTAAAAATGATCGAAAAATCCGTTGTTTTTATGCACGTATTGAGATGTATTCTTAAGGAAATAGTCATAAAAGTTATGATATACTTCAGTCCCGAACAGGTTATTAATTGGTTACTTAACTATTATATATATAAAGGTTGAATAGACGGTTAAGCTTGCCGGATTCAAGGTGCGTGCCTCAAATCTTCAGCAGGGTATCTCAAAGACGCAGCAAAGAATGTAACACAATATATATATATATATATATATATAAATAATTTGGCTGTCGCGTCCATCCATTTGTCAGCTGTGAGTTCTATTTGTAAGCGACGTTTCTTTTGCTACCTGCCACTGTGCCCCTTATGCCCCTGTCCCACATCGTTCTCCTGTTGCTATTGCAGCAGCTATTTTAATATTTTAATATATGCTGGCACGCATTTTGTCTCATTATTTGCGACACAAAGCGCGCCATTTGTATGAAAAATGATTTTAATATTGCGCCCGCAGCATTTTCGCCCCCAGTTCGAGTTTTCATATTCATTTATGGTCTGTGGGCTTTACTGCCAATTAATTAATGGGTCGCCTTTGTCTGCATAGCTCAGGGCAATGCCAAGCCAAAGTTTCCATTGCATTTTATAATATTGATTGCACTTCCCCCGCTTTTCCAACTTACCAAACATTTTTAGAATTTTCTTCAAATTCAAATCATAATGATGCTAATTCAGCTAAATGAAAGCAAATTCATTAAGTCAAATGAAACTGCAAACAAAGTCTGAGTATGATTGTTTAATGTCTTAAAGTGATTCTCAGAATTCCTTATTCAAGCCAAACTCAAACAACAAAAATCATAAAGTTGAGCAAATAAATTATTTCGGAATTTACAATTCTGATTAGATTTTGTTAATTATCCATTTGTTCAACTCAACTTACAACTTTTATTTGAACAATGCTTTTCATATTGTTTCGACAAGCTTTAATATTCATTTATTAGCTTGCAATTATTTTCAATTCAGTTAGACATTAAACTCTTTTCAAAAAATTCAAATAATAATGTGAATTTGAACATACGCCAGGATTGTACTTTGATACGTTTCCACTAAATTAAAATTAAATATCAAATTCAAAACTAACACTTAGGTGAAGTGTTCATTAAATTGAACACATTTGCTGTTACTGCCTTAATTATAAAATATACAAACTGCATAATTGCAATATAATACGAATCATCTCCATTCATAGACATATATATAAATATATATGTATGTGTTAATTTGAATATGGATAGTCAAAGATTTGGATTCTGGGTATCTGCTAGTCGAGCTGTAGCAACTTGAACATTCTTAGCGGCTTTAATACGCTTTTATTTCGGAATCGGCCAGATTAAACCACTATATAATATACACACACTTTACGACAAAGTTACAAAGTACTTTTGGCTGGAGCATAAAAAGCAAGAAAGCACAATTTATAACATACAAAATGTTTATGATTCTTTCTATCTGTTCCCTCTCTCGCTCGCTCTCTTTCTCTCTCTCTCTCGCTCTCTCTCGCTCTATCTATTTGAGTTTGCTGTAATTGTTTTTCTTAGCTTTCTTATCTGAAAATGGGCGTGTATGTGAGTGTGTGTGTTTTTCCAATTATTATGCTGCTGACATGACAGAAACAGTGGCCGCTCTTCTACCTCTATATACATATGTATGCACATAGGTAACAACTTTGACACGCCGCGGGGCAAGTTGCGTGAGTTGAGTTCGATAATGCAGCACGTAGCACCTAGAACGTAAAACACTGCAGTGGCACACACACACACACTCACACACACACACACACAAACAGGACTTGACTATTAAAAGCACACGCAATTAAAATGAAATCAATAAAATGGTGACACATATACACAAATGCTCGTTAGATAAGATACAGATATATTTCATATAAAATTTGTATACACTGTGAGAAAAATGTGTAGTCCAACAATTACAAAGCAATTGGGTTATACATTATTTTTACAAAATTTAACAGTATCATATTTAAGCAAACAATTATTTATTGTAAGATAATAGAAATTTCTGAATGTAAATTTCATAAATGTTTTCTGCATTTTAGAAAGAGTTTTTTCTAAAAATTGGTCTTTGCATTTCTACTTTTTAGAATTTGTAATTCTTAATAATAGAAAATATTTCTAAAAAAAAAACTTTTTTTGAGTGGCGGGGGTGTTTAGGGTAGCGAGCAGCCCAGCTGTCGATGCACGGCAAGCGAACCAGGCCAAGATCTTAAGCCATTGCGACTGCTTACAGATCTTCATGGTCTCAGCTACGAATCTTACATGAGAGTTGCAGTTCGAGCACAATCCACAATAAACAACAGAAAACGTTGACAAACAATAGCATAATAAAGAAAATATAAAATTAAATCTTTTAATAGATCGTACAAAATATTCGAATAAAATACGAAGAAAAAAAACGTTTCCTTTTGAATCTAATTCAGTTTAACGATTTGAAGAATAGAAATAAAATGGAATTGGCGCAGCATGTTAATAAAAAGTTTATAGATGTGTGTAAACAAAAATAAGGGATGGAGCCTAATGAAAGTGGTACACACAAGAAAATTACTGTGTATATCCATTTGTATACACTTATATTTAACAAATTAGCTAAAATGTCTAACCAGCTGAGTAAGTTTAATTAGACTTTGTCTGTCCCCAACTATACTCCGTCTATGCCCATTCCATCCCAATCCATTCCATTCCCCACTCCCGCCGTCTGAAGAGCAACACATTTTCAAGGGTCCCCCAAACAAGCTGGGAACCAGGCCCCAAAAACACATTGCTCCACATTATTATTAAGGATGGCGACAATGACAAAAGAAATAACCAATTCAAGCCAAGTCAAACGGGTGGGCGGGGGACGTCAGGATGGTTAGTGACTCCGAAGGAGGGATGACATTGAGTGAGGGTGGATGTGTGAGTGGGTGGGGGGTTATGTGCTTTGTCTCTTGACGCGTCACCTGCATTAAATTATTGATTCGATTTCGCGCTCGTCTCGTTTTCTCTTTTGTGGTAAGTATTTGAGGCCTGAATGAATTGTAGACATTGGAGGCCATTGTCAAAGATGGCGCCCAAGACCCCACTCGCACCACCTGACATCTACCTATGCCCATATACCACTCAGTTAGACCGTTAGTCAATTTTTCATATGCATTGATGGGCAACAAGAACAGCAACAGCAACAGCAACAACAACAACAACAGAGCCAACAAATATGTGCCGTGTGCCTCCGTTTGTATATCTGCCTGCCTGTCTCCCTGTCTGTCTGTGTGTCTGTGTGTGTATGTGTGTGTGTATATATCCTAGCCACAAACAAGTCAAAATCAATCACTAAATCAAAGAAGAAGAAAAAATAGAGAAGCGCCCGCACCAAATGTTCGTTTCAATTAAAGTTTCGCTTTCATTCAGTTAGTCCCGGCCAGAGCCAAGCATAAGTGAAAATCCCATTTTGCCGTTAGGCTAGCCTAGGCCCAGCCTACGCATACACTGAGCGAAATATCAGCGAAATATGAGCAAACGTTTTCATTTAGATAGACAATAGAGTAATAATTAGTGCTATTTATAGCTGTGTATTAATAATATATTATACATTTTAGAAAATCGCCCTGGAAACTAGCAATTTCTTATCTGAGTGTACATAACAACTAATAGTAATAATAATAATATCAATCAAGTAGTAAAGTGTAAAAGTTCTCGTAAAGTTTGTGAATTGGTTTTTATTTTTTTAGACTGTCTTACTTGGCAATGCTTGGACTACAGTCAAACATCTCTAATTGAAACATTCCGAACTGGAACTTCACAAGTAACCTTAAGATACACACTTTTCTCTCAGTGTACTCACACACACATGCTAGACCTACTCTGTCTCTGTTGTGTGTCAGACATCATACGAAAGGGAAGCACATTTTTCCAAAAGGGATGTTGTGATGCGGTTTGAAGGTAGATTGGGGAAAGGTGGAAGGTGGAAGGGAGTCGACAGTCGGCTCAGCGACGGAAGTAACCAATTTCCGGCTGCAGCCTGCTTTCTAGTTCACTTTGCATACATTTAGGCGACATTGTGCGGGCACCAAATATGGATTTCGGGGAGGAGGGGTGCTGGAGAGTTATTGTTACCTGGGTTATTGTTGACCCTGGGCTTTTTGCTGTGGAAAATATTAAATTGTTGTTGCTGCTGTCACTGCTCTGACGCACGCAAAATCTACTTTAGAGTACGCTATTAAAATCCACACCTCCGCCTTACAATACAACAGCCCCCGCCCCCATCAACCTTCCCTCACGTCTATGCACACCCCACCTATAACTAGCGACGCCCATCAAAGTCAATTTAGTTGAAAGTAATTTTCTTTACTCGGCAAACATTTAATGGGCCTATGCATTATTAAGCAGTGTTGCTGAGGATGCACTGCAGCACAAAAATATTGATTTACCCTTGACTTCAACCCACTGCAGCATTCTCTAGCACCCCCTTCACCCCAGGAAGAAAACATAGCCTTGAATTTTAAAATTGAGCCAAGTGTAACTTACCTTGTTATTCAGAAAGTATATTTCAAAAGTAAGAGTTTCTTTTATTAATTAATTTATTTAATTTAGGGCTACAATTTTCTAAAATTAAAAACAAAAATTTCTAACTTTGGATATGAAGATATTATTATTATTTGAATCAGAATTAAGTGAGTTCTAGGCCCTTGAGGCCGTCGACAGACACATTCTAATATAAAAAGCCGAATCAGCAAATTTAATTAGTTGTTTTTGCATTTCAGAAAAGATCACTTTCTCAGAATCAGGGTTAGCATTTCTACTTTTTATAAATGTATTTCTTAATTATAGAAAATATTTTAAGAAAAAGATTCCATATATTTGGATGCTTTCTCATTTTTCAAAATTATTTCTAAGACAAGAAAAACTTTATAGTTTTCAAAGTGACTTTTAGGGTGATTTTGCAAATTTCAGGTTTTTTTTTAATTTTTTGAGTGTGTAGTTCGCTCATTTTCGAGTCGAAATCACATTTTGGCGCACACACTTAGCATAATTTAGCATTTCATTACATGGAGCAGAAAGCAAAAGCCGCAGGAACGCCCACAACAGCTGCCAGCCACAAAGTTTTGCCGACCCCCCTCCCTGAAGAGCCCCTGGAAAACTCTTCCCCTGACTTCTTTGCGGCTGCGAGAGTTGACAAGGCAAGGCTTATGCGATTTGTCGCGCATTGGCAAATTGAGCAAAATCTTAAGTCGCCAGCTAGCAGGTACAGCAGAGGTATTAAATATGTATGTTGACATTATGTATCCCCAAAGTGATTATTCCAAACCCCCCTCCCGCCTCACTTTCACCACACCCGTCCTTCCCGAATTCCCCACATCCCCAAAATTATTTCTACAAAGTGACAAAAACTTGTCGCATTTTCTCAATTTCTTAAACGAACCGGAATAAAAACTTTTGCACTCTTGACAAGTTCTAAATTACGATGCTGACATATTGACGACTGTTCAGACCATACGCACATAATATGTATGTAAGTCTAAATACATATATATATATATATATATATATATATAATGTTTATATATTATTTCTTAAATAAGTCCTTAAACTTTTAGCCAAGTTTGTGTGAAATGTTTTCAACGTCTTTTGTCGACTTCATATCTCAATGACTATTCAAGTTATGTTTGCTGAAATTCTGTGATATATGAACTAAAGTAATGGTAATAGCTTGTGTTATAAAGTTTCTAAATCAGATCAAGTCTGCCTTAGAGACAGTCCAAGTGTAACGAAATAAAATATATAGTTTATTTTGATTACGAGCTAAAATAAGTTTGTAAGTTCTACGTGCTAATGGAATTTCAACTCATTTTTTTTCCTTGAGCTATAATGCTGGAACACATTTTAGGTTCCATTTTAGGATCAGTTTAACACAACTTTAAAACTAGCTCAAAATGCTTTATAATCAGGTCAAAGTATATATATACTTTCTTACTTGGGCCAGAGCTATGCTATTATTAATTCACTCATTTTATAATGCTTATATCCAAATATTTTGCTTAAGTTCCTGTGAACTGGTTCCTAAGCAAATCAGCAGTTATTGAAGCCATCATATTAGTAGTAGAACCTTTACAATCTAGCTAAAAATGATTCAGCTTTGTATCTCAGTAACTATTTGTTATACAATTTTAAAATGGAATTGTGTCATGGATGTTTTGAGGTGTAGTTGAACGAATCACATCCACCAAATAACCGTTTTCCAAAGCGAACCAGTTCAGCTTTTGTCTGTTGCAGATATATTCCGAAAGATATGTGTATGTAAATGTATTTATGCCCGTTTTAACAAACATTTTACAGCTTTTTGCTTTGAATACATTCCAATGAGCGTTGACTACTCGAAATGTGGTGAAATGTGTGCCACATCTGCACACACAAACACACACATCCAAAACACCCACTATAGTGCTTTCCTTGAGGGAGAGGGAGAGAGAGAGAGAGAGAGAGTGAACGCGACGAGGAGACACGCAGTAGCAACATTTTCCTGCAATCGTAATTCAAAAAGTTATTTCTGCTTGATATGTGTTTATGTACAAGAACATTCAACATGTGCAAAACAAAAACAAAAAACCTGCAGTTATTTGATTTTTTTGGATTTTCGTTAAACGGCAGTAGTTATCAAGAAAAATAAAATAAACATGACATAAACATAAACATAAACATAAACATAAACGATTCCGTTTCCCATTTTGAAATAATCTAGGGAATGGGTATGCCGCAGTTAATAAATAATCCTGTCCATATTACACTTCATACACTTCACGTCACACATAGGGTATATACACATATATATATATACATTATATATATATATATACATTATATATATATATAGTGACGCGTTCCATCCAACACACTGCGGTTAGCAAAGCTTGGTGGCCAATTTGCAAGTTGATTAGCCATTGAGAGGAGCGGCGACCATTTTTTTTGGCCAATTGTTAAACGTGCTGGTTGCACTTGCTGGGTGCTGGCAACCCTACCTATTACGTGACCCAAAAATATGCAGTCGCTGGCAGAAATAGAGCGAGTGGTGAACTGGAGTAAAATGCATATTAAATGTGTATGGAAACTCTGAAAAAATCGCACTGAATTGTAAAAATTCGCCACATTCGGTGCGAAGGGTAACTTAACATTATTATATAAAAATTTAAATGCAAATATAACCAATAAATATATATATATAACTTATATAGAAGCAAGCCTTAAAAATTTTAAAGCAAATTTAATTTGGGAATTTTTTCTAAAAATAAGAAAAATGTGCTTGCTAACACAGGTCGATTTTGTTTTTCTGAGTGTAGAACATAAAGTATTCTGCATTTACAATGTTCAACACACTTTGAAGGCAATAAACTTTAATTGCTGATTACGTATACGACGCGTTGTTCCCGCTGCAGACATCGTCCGCAGTTGCATTCCAAAGAAAAAATATATTTCAATCATTTTTATCCGCTTGTTGTTGTGGTTGCTGTTGCTGTTGCTGTTGTTGTCGTTGCTATTGGTGTCGTTGTTGTTGTCGCTGATGGCGAATAATTCAAAAATTGAAATTGCCATCACGTACATAGCGCCCGCAGCAAACTCGTCGCCGTCGTCGTCGTCATCGTCTTCGTCGTTGCGTCACTTGTCAACATGAATTTCCAATTTTCCGTTAGCGCCTTCAAATGTTGTTGTATGTTGTTGCCATTTCCGGTTCATACCCTAAACACAAATGCCAATAGAGCTGTGCTTGTTTATTTTCACATAACGTAACATAAATCTGCAAAACATATCAAATCCTACAACTTTAATGAATATTTAAGAAATATATTTATGTATATTTCTTAACTGGGCGAATTAAAAGAACCAAAAAATACTGAACTTAACTTTGATCAATTTTAGAACTTCTCTTAACTCAAAAATACAATTATAATATGAGAAGTACAAGTTGCCAGAATCCAAAAAGAATTAGTTAAACCTCAACTAAACTTTTTTTAAATTCATTTGAGAATTTGCCATATCTTTTAATTTGAAATACAATTGAAATACAATTCTGATATGTGACGTAAAAGTTTTAAGTATTTATTTATTATCACTGTTAGCGCATTCAATCTTCGACTTGGTTGGCATTGGCATTTTCTTAAGTTCTCTTTTAAGTTTTTTGTTGTTTTTTAATAAGTACATTTGGCAACGTGCAGGCGATTCTAGCTGCGATGTCGCTTTTGAAATTGTTATTGTTTTCTAGCTAAGACTTTAGACGAGGCGCGTCAGGTTCACTTTCACGTTCACGTTTCCTTTAACTTTTCCTTTTTATTCGCTTTTCTTTATATTTTATTTTTCGAATAGTAGTGATGTGTGTGTGTCAGAAAATTGCGAAAAGACTTTGAGCTTATTTTTTTAGGTAAGTTCGCGTTCTGTTGTTGCTCCTTAAAGTTGTCGCCAACTTTGACAGCTTTGACTTGATCAAATTCGATTGCAAGTCCCAACAATGAAATTGTATGCTGCACTTTTTAATGATATATTTTTTGATCAGCTTAGCAAATACTTCAATTGGGTATTGAAAATGGTTGCAAGCACAGCTTTAAGGGTAATATGAGAATATATTCGACCAATACGAAATGTAAACTTAAGTTAAAGCATCCCCTAAACTTATGTATGTGTGTGTGTTGAGCTGGTTGTCAGCATTATCATCATTCTGATTAAACGCAAACAGCGTCCACACCAAAATTAGTTGACATTTATGCAAATGCATGCCGGACCTGGCACAGGTAAAGAGTCCAGTCCAACCCCTAACCCCTAACCCCACCCCCAACAACCCCAATTATACAGCCTACCCTATCCCTACCCCTACGCCTACGTTAGGCCTACGAGCTTTTTCGACCTGCCTTATCGCATCGCACTTTCAGAGCGTAGTTGCTGCTTTAACCCCTTGTTTCCCAGCTCCCAGCTCCCAGCTTGAAATCCATTTCAAATTTTACATTTCTGCTTCTCTTTTTTTTTTCTTTTTCTTTTTCTTTTTTTGTTTCTTTGCACTCATTTCTTTTGATGCTTTTTTGGCCGCTGTCGCATTATATGATATTTATGTGCTTTAATCTCTTGTCTGGTAAGTCTATATACTGTGTGTCAAGAGGAAGCAAGAAGTTTACAAGATTTATGTTTTAGACATCGTTGAATCCTTTTACTCGATCAGAACAACGAGTCCACTTGATTTAGGCCCGTCTGGTTGAAGTCATTTATGAATATTTCTCAACACATTTTTTGTGCTCGTCTCAGGAAAAGGAACAAATCAATATAGGGTATTGTGCAAGTCGGGCAAGGGAATTTGCCCTTTGTTGTTGATTTCTTTTTTTAAATGAATAATAAAGAAGCTTCGTGCTTACGCGTAGATAAGCAGCACATTTTTCACTTATTTTTCTTCTTTCTGTTTTATTTCTTTTGCGCTGATTTCAATCGCAAATTTCACTTTTAAGTTCCTTATGCTTTATCATCAGCTTAATAATGGAGAGTAGACTACCTTCTGTCAGTTGCATAGACCAGGAGTCAGCCACCTCCTTAAATGCAACTGACAGAGGGTACAATACTCTCTTTACACAGAGAGACACACACACACAGAGCGACACACACATACACGCATAAGATGCCACGAACTTGAATGACGTCACGCCCGCTGTAATATGTAATCATCAAAGCGTGTATTTTACTCGCTTGGTGTTACTTCTTACAGTGAGTGCGACGGCCACACGTCCAACGGAGGAGAGTGAATCTAGCGCAGAGAATTCAAACAGAGATAGAGTGTGCCAAGTGGAAAGATTTAAAAGTGAAAAGTGAAAAAAGAAAACGGCTGTGGATTGAATTGAATCGAACTGAATCGAATTGAATTGAAATGAGCAAGTGGAGTGAATTGAAATGAGATGAAATGCATTGATGGAACTGTTGCTAATGCGATTATCTAAATGTGATGTGTACTAGTGCACACAGTGTCAAACACACACACATACACACACACACAGAAATACACTCACTCACGCATTCACAACGATCACTCAGCGAAAACACTTTTGTAGAATTCGTTCATGAACATTCCCCAATAAGTATGAATCATTATTTCAGAAGTTTATTCTAAAAGTTAAAAACAAAATGTAAATATTTAAAGCAGAAAATCTTAAAGTTTTAGTTAACGAACTATAATTCTCGATTCAAGCTGATTTTGTGTTATTTGAAGCACTTGAGTACTTAAACTATAAACTTAATAATTGACTTCAAGTAATGATCTATCGGAATATAGTAAAATGAGTCTGAAATGAAAATATTGTTCGCTGTTAGATCTTTGTCGAATTTGGAAAACGGCTTAAAGTTCTTGTCAGATTATGACAATATTATTCTGAGTGTAGTCACGCTCTCAACCACTCGAGGCAGTTCTTATGAAAAACTCTGTCACGTTGATGTTGGAATATTGAAAAACGTTTTCTCGTCACGTTTTATTTGCGATTTCCCTTTTGAATTGGGAGCCATAACTGTCTACAATTTGCTCGATTTTTTTTTTGTTTTTTTGTGCAACTTTGTCATTGAGGGTCTTTTCACACAACTTTTATAGTAGACATAATTTGTATTATACAATTTGTTATACAACAACAAAAACAACAACAAGTTTACCTTTGATAACGTGAAAATTTTACTCAATAACTGGCGGCTAAACTGGCTCATGATTATAAATCCAATTACAGATGCTTCTTGGTGAGCTTTCTAAATTCTCAAGATGGAATTTAGCGTGTATTTTATTTTTTTCTAATCAAATCTAAGTTTTTTTGTTATCAAAAAAACGACCTTCTAATGCCAATGGAGCTTAATTATTTTGGAAACTTATTGAAAGTTGGGCTAACTGCCAAACATTTTCTATTTTTCTGATGAATTTTTCTGGGTATTGTTTGGTTTCTGTGTGCTTTTTCCAACTGCAAACATTTCGGGGGTTCGTTTTTTTTATATAACAAACAACATCCCAATGCCAATGGAGCTTAATTATTTTGGAAACGTATTGAAAGTTGGGCTAACTTCCAAACATTTTCTATTTTTCTGATGGGTTTTTCTGGTTATTGTTGATGGTGTCTGATGTTGCCACATTTTGCTGTCTCACTTGAACGCATTGAAGGAATACCATAAACGTGAACGACGACTCCTGGTGAGAATGGGAAGACTTCACTCAGATAAAGACCACCCTGCATTTATTTTTCTTAAATTGGCATTCTTAAAACCAGAGTTTCTATATCTTTATTTCAGGTTGGATTATTCTTAAGAATGGAGAATGGAAAAATTCTTATATTACCTTTTTGTTAATTATATTATTTAATTTATTTAATGATTTCACATCTACAACAAATGTGCATAGCTTATAACTAAGTTAATTTGAAAAATGTACGATTTTCAAGAATAATAGTAATTAATTCTAAAAATTATTTTTGGGATTGTTGATTTTCCACAAATCAGGTTGATTTTTTTCAGAGTGTAACAAAGCGAAGCAATTGCTACTCGAAGCCAATGTCCATTAAACCTGAATTCCACTGCTTGGCCAAGCAATTAGCAATCGACCATTATAAAATGCAAATAAACCCGGAAATAGAAAAGACAGAAAAGTAAATTTTTCGTTTTTTGGTTTGGTTGAAGCACAATGTTGACCGTACTATGAGCACTTTCCATCCAAAATGTTTATAATGTTTATTTGCTGACCTTATTGACGGCATTGACATCATTAATGATGCCTCAAGTGTTCTCCATTTAGGCTCAACGAGCATCAAGAGAACAAATAAACCAAATGCCAGATATATGTATGGATGGATGGATGGGTGCGGCTAGAGGCACGGGTGATTTGTCTGAAGTGCCAACAAAAACAACCAACAAAAACGCGTTAAAAATCACGCCCCCATCCCCACAACAACAACAACAACAACAGCAGCAGCAACATCATAAAAAGAAAACAAGAGCGAAAAAAGAAAGGAAATACGAAACGATGCGCAACAAATTCAAATAGAAAGAAAAGATAACAAAAGTCAAATGTGCTCCTTGACTTGTCACAGGCTGTTGGGCGGAGGGGTTTGTGGGCAGATTCACCCACCTCCTCCTTTTACTTTCACCCACCCTACAATGACAATGACAAGGATTGTGGCACCTAATTTTCGAGCATTGAACAAATTTGATGGCCTCGCTGCGATACACAATTCCAAACCGAAAAAAATCAAAACAAATTGAAGCAAATACAAAATCGAAAAACTAAAATCAGAAAAACATTTTATATACACTCTAGTTTCTTGCCATATTAAAATTCACGTAACAAAAAAATGCTGAATAATGTGGTAACTTTTTATGTTAGTCTTATTCCGAATCAAAAACAAAATCAAATTCAAATGCGTTATTAAATCGAATTATCTATCTATTGACTGCCACAAAAATACAAATGAGTTTCAATTTATATCAAAATAGATGTAAGACAAAGACAAAGACAAAGAGAGAGAGAGAGAGAGAGAGAGAGAGAGAGAGACAGATAGATATCACCCAAGAAGATTCACATTGAATCCATTGAAAGTAGATAATAAGTGCAACAATAAAATTGTACAAAAGCATTTTCGACCCCATTAACTATAAAGTCGATCAAGTTTTAACAAAAAAACCTCCGTTGCACAATATCTTTAAAAATAAAGCCACAATTTCAAAGATATATCTTTCTTGTGTTGAGTTTAGGGTATCTTTAAGTCCAGCTCTTAATTGTCTTGTCTTCGTAGTTAGCTGGCAAATTAAATTGGCTTTGTGTTGCACCTGCAACAAGATCATCAAATGAAACTGCTGGATTGTTGTTGTTGTTGTTGTTGTTTCTTGACATTTATTGTGGCTGTGTGTTGTTGTTGTTGTTATTTGCTTTGTGTTGAGTGGCCAACTATCGAACCGACAACAGAAGCATTATTGCCACCGCAGGACAGTTAATGCCCCACAACTGCTGATATGGACGCACTCACATGCACATACAATCCACTGGCCATTTGCCACATGTCACATGCCACATGCCACATGCCACATGTAACATACCTACTGTTTTGTTTTGTGCTTCACTCTTATTGTGCAAGTGCAAATCCCTTTGAAGCTGAACGCTTAAGCGAATAAATGAACCAATTGCATATCGGAAAACGTATATCGCGAAAGTACCTGAGAACAATTGTGTACCCTCCTCCATACCACCAACCACCCCTCTCTCTATCTCTCTCTCTGACCACACACATTATGAACCATAAATATTCACAGCCTCAGCTCTCAGCACGTGTTTCCTTCACATTTGCACAAGATTCTGTTTTCAATAGCCATTGAGTGAAATTTGCGAAATATGCAAAAATCAATGAAAATACGGAATTTTTTGTTTAAGCAAAAGTGAAATGTGCAAGACCCAACAGAAAGAAAGAAGTTCGATCAATCAATCCAATTGAATCGATTTAATCAAGTTTTCAAGTCTGGAAATCTCTGCTTTTCGCAACAAGTGCCAATTATAAATTGGAAATTTTGTATTTTAGTTGGCCAATTGCTTGCCCAGAAACAAAAATAGATGGAAATCGGTGATGACACTGCTCAAAATGCCAGCACGAGAACATAAACAGACACAGATATTCAATCAATTGCGAGAGTGCCAACCGATTATATATAAGCGCTGCGGGGTTTTCTATTTGAATAAAAATAGAAGTCACCTGTCGCCTGTCACCTAGATCAGGACGCTTACATGTTGCCCCAATTGTATATCATGAGAGTGTGGCATGTGTTGCATGAGTACAAATGTCGAAAGCTGCAGCAATTTATACACACGGAAACAAATATCCTTGAATTAAAAAAAATCGACATAAAATGAAATTCAACCTGAAAACTAGAAAGTTTTTCTTTAAAAAATAATTTCTATTAAAAAAAAATCGAAAACTTAAAATTGACAGTCCCAAAAATATGCTGATTGTTGTTTCTTTAGAAGTATTTTCTATTGGAAAAAATTCATTTTTATATAAGGTAGAAATGCAAACCCTCATTCAGAAACAAATAATCAGTATTACTGGTTCGGATTTTGTAATTTTGCGTTTTATTATGTAAAAAAGCCCTGAAAAGTATGCTTATCTTTTTAAATTTGATGAAAATTTACCCTGAAATTTGGAAGCTTACTTTCGGAATAGATTTGGTTTTTCTGAGTGTATAAGCGTTGCGAGAATTCTATTGGAATAGGAATCGAAATAAAAATAGATGTATTGTGTAATGCCACACGCCTGTCACCTGCAGCATGACATGCATAACTTGCCACAATTGCATATCATGTGCGTGTGGCATGTGTTGAATGAGTGCGGCGTGGGGCATGCCACCTAATTAGCAATTGATAGCGTGTTTGCTCACTTACCACATGCGCAATTCCAATCGATTGCCACCAACTGTCTGCCACTAACTGCCTCCCTGCCCCACACCCGATTTATGCGCAAAATTTGCCACAAATTATTTTGCAACTTGGAAGAATTCATGGTACAAAGTGTAATTTGAATTTGAATTTTTTACTATGAATTTACTGTTCAATTGGAAAATGTCACACTAAACCTGTTGAAGATATTATAAAAAATGATAAAAACGGTTTCTATTTTCAATGCCAATCAATTTCCCCAATGTTTTCACTGTGCTCGAACTCCGCCAGTTGTGCTTGAAAGAAAAACATAATGTTATTTTACGTTTTTGCCATGCAACACTTACCCACCACGTTCTCGAAATTGTGTTTTTATATATATAAAGAAAATATATATATAAATTCAACCGAACCGAAGCATATAACAATGTGGAATTCATTCAAATTTACCATCAGACAAAAGCTAAAAACAAGTCAAAGGAAAAATCACTAACGAGAAGCGATTAAGAAGAAGCCAAACAAAATTAACTTGAATTTACTCGCACACCGAACTACACTTTAAAAAAAAGAAAACAGCCCTGATATTCAGAAAGTCGTCCTAAAAATTTGAAATCTTTTCTTGTTTTTGAAAATACTTTTTCTATATATAAAAAGACATTTTGCTACGTATTAGATATGTTGCACTAAATTGAGAAGCCAAAAAAATGATTGTGTTTCTTCTATTTTTTCGAAATATTTTCTATTATTTTTTCTGAGTGCACTTCTGCCAAAAGTCGGCTCAGCTTATGCGCCTGTGAAACTATTCATAACTGATTTGAGGCACAGTGTTGCAACCAGAAGCTTGGTTTCTTTGTTTGTAGTTTGGATAGCTCCGACAGGTCTGAAAAGAAGGTAGAAGCGAGTCTCTCTTCCCCAGTTGAGGAAAATTCGATTCCACTTTTTCTCTTCATCACGGCAGCCTCTGCTGCCTGCACGAGTCCAATTAAGAAGTCAAATATGAGGTACGCCAGAAACTAATACAGTTTTTCAACATTTGCGACAATGGATTACCAATCTAATTACTACAACTACTAAAAAAACTCCTTTTGCTCCGTTCGTCAGAAATCGGCTTATAACTGATTTAACATTGCATGCATATACACAGATACATGACTGGAAGACTCTCAGAAGATGTCTTATTACAATTTTGAACGATAACCATAAGCAAAAGTCATTCGCTACGCAAATTTGACTCATTTTGTGATGAATCAATTTGCACACAAGTCTTAACCAAAATGTTGTGTTTCCCAATTCAAAGAATAGAAAACAAATAAGCTGTGACTGTGGAAAAGTTGGTATCAACTTTACATGCAACGTTTGTAGTTCGAATTCGTGTTTTCAAGCACTTTTCTGTCATTTGTTTTTGTGTGAATTGACATTTGATTGACAGACGACCCTTAAGCCCATGTATATATATATGTATATATATAATGTGTATAATGGGCAGGCAATGACTGAGGCAAGCGGGCATAGTTTAATGGCCAATTGCTTTATTGGTTCTGGGGAGGACACAAAAATACACAGCTCAAAGAATGTCAACGCTGGTGGACAGCCAGGCAAATGGTAAATTGTAAACGGAATGTCAAGGCAGAGATTTGTAAGTAGCTATTGCCCTATATCGACCTTAACACATAGATACTCCTATCGCCAAGCGATAACCCCTCAGACAACTAACAAAAAACAAAAATGCCCAGCTCAGTGAGGGAAGCCTGCACTTCAAATATGCCGCCAGCTTCTGTGCGGAAGTGCGGCAAATGGATCGAATTATCGAATATCGAATTACTTGCAAAATGTGAAAGACTGTGGAAATTCAAGGATTTCTATACTTGTGCAAATGCTTGCCATTTGCAAGCAACCAACACAATCTCTCTGTCCTACTCTCTATCTATCTATCTATCTCGCTATTTCCCTTCCTGTCTTTATTCCACTAAACTTTAAGATAACTAACTTCAATTTATATGAGAAAACAAACATTTTTGTTAGCTTTAGTCATATAGAGATGCACTTAGCTGAATATGGCTTGATTTACTCGGCTGTTGATGTTGATCAAGAATATATATAATTTACGGACATGCTTTCCAGTATCCTCGTAAATTTTTAATGCATTTTGCGTTAAAAAAAAACGAATTTTTAGTGCATTAAGGACAAGGCCACTGTGCAGCCAAGTCTCGCATAAATTCAACTAGTCTAAAATACTTATGATGCTAGCCTTACTGGTCTTAAAAATGGAATGGGTTGCACATTACAAAAGTAAGTCGGTGGATGGGTTTGGAAAGTTGTGGGATTAATGAACGAATAGCTGTACCAAAATTGACTCTGAAAAGTGCCTGCTGTATAATTATGTTAAATCTCGACAATATTGTGCCTTTATTTGAGACTAGCTTACTTAATTCTAAACAGCTTTCGGCATGTCAAAAACTTTCTTGTTGCCACATGTAGCATGAAACGTACACAAGAAGAACAACCGCAAAATAGGCAACAGCGGCCGCAACAACAACAACAACAACAGCAGCATTCATAGCCTACTTAGTGGCGCACATTGCAAGTTATTCAAATTTGAATCAGGTCATGTTCCGTAATTCGCATCCGGATCCGCATCTGTAGCACATCTCGCTCCAACATGTTGCTTAATGGTTATCTCCCGCAGTTTGTGTGTGTGTTTGCGAGCATAATTGTTCTATGTGACTATAGTCGTCACTCGTTATTAGAGATGCGCCCGTGTCGGATTTTAACGTGCCAACACATTACAAAATCCCAACCAAAAATATTACTGTTCATACATAATCGATATATATATGATAAATATGTCTGTCTGTTTGATCAAGGATAGATCAAAAAGAAGTCAATTATTCTCTATTACTAAAAATCATTTTGATTTTGCCTCGTGTCGATAGAAAAGTCAACTCCAGCAGCAGCTGTGTAAATTGCTGCAACAATAGGACATAGACATAATACAGCTACACTACAAGAAAAATACCAGTGCATTTTGTACTCAAATTAACTGCAAGTGTTATCCGAATTCAATCAAGATCGATTTTTATCTTAATTGCTAATTTTAGATAAGGAGTTAACTTTGTAATCGAATTGTATGTAATATTCAATGAACAGTCGACTGGTCGCTTAGTGTTTTGCTCACAGTGTACATGCTACATGCTACTTGCTGCACATGCCACAACCATGTATGTATGTATATGCTACATGCTACATGGTTGCGGCAAACATGGACCTTAATTAGATCACAGTTGGCAGCCGCATAGCATTTTATTGCCAAATTTTCTGCCTCGCACACACACACACACACACATTATGCTCAGCCTGCCACACAGCGAGCGACGAGCGACGTGGCATGGGTCAGGGGTCAGGGGTCAGGGTTCGCTTGTCTATCAACGTCTTTCAGTCTTCATCATGCATGCCAGTTGGGGCGAACCCATTATTGAGCAACTCGCGGTCCGCATGCCACATCAAATTTGCACGCTCAATCTGTGTTTCAAACTTGGCGCTATTTATGGTTTATGTGGCACAGATGCTGCTGTGTGTTGCCCCAGTGTGGCATCAATGCGTTTGCCCCCTTTTCACATTGTGGTATTTGCATTTTAATTGAATTGAATTTATTTATTTTACTATCACCACTAGTTGGATGAGAAAATGTATCATGCAACATGCCACAAGACCCAAACAGCACACAACTTCACAATTGTTGTTAACACTGTTGCTGCATGTATATATTTGTGGCAAATTTTGTTGGTTTATTTTTATCACTCAACTCAACTCAATTCAACTCTCATGTGTCCGATAGCTGAGTGCTCGTTTAGTGGCACTCAAAACACAACTTGCCAAAATGTGAAATGGACAGTGGAAAATGTGGAAAATATGGAAACCAGCAGACAGCAATTAGAATAGAATAGAATATTAGCCACAGTGACCATTCTATAACCCATCTTCAAGCTGGCCTGCACAGTTAATGACTGCTATTTTGCAGTATATAATATATAATTTAGTACACGTAGTAGAACTGGAACTCGAAAATAATATTAGTAATGGGTATTTTCTAGTTTAATCTCTGCTTGCGTTGATAAATTGTAATACAAAAGACTGAGGAAGACCACAAAAGCAATTGGCAGAAAAAGTATTTTGTAGCTGAACTCATGCTGAATGGAATTCCTGATAAATGGCTTAAGTATTTCGATAAGACATTCCAGCTTGAGTCCTGACGGGATTATCAATGCAAGGAAAGGACATTGCCTTACCGAGCAAACGATACAATATTTAGTTGCAGTTGCACTTTTGGCATTTAGAAAGTACATTTGCGGAATTGAAGATTGTGGCTATATAAAAAATGCGCTTTTGTAGGATGAAAAAAAATATAATTAATTCAACATTTTTATTTTAAGATTTACATATACAAAATCTTTCATCTAATTAATTTGATCCAGCGAAATTTTAGAAATTATTTTGTGTTAAATGAGACTTTGCATTTCTTAATAATAGAACATGATTATTAAAAAGTTATTAAAAATAATCACATATTTTAAGACTAATAAGTAAGACAAATAATTTTTAGAAAAATATTCTTTTTCTTTTGATTAAAAAATCAGTTTTGACTTAGCTTGGCATTAAATTAACAAATGGTTTGGAAGTGGCCAGCAAGCAATCAATATATCAAATGTTTTATTAGTAATACTATAGAAGCAACTGGTCTCCAAAATGTTCTATCGAAGTGTTGAAGTGGTCTCAATTGAATCATGAAACTTGAGGTGGTCCGTTTAGCACTTCACTTGTTGAAAGTATAGCTTAAGAGAGGCACAAATCATTTTTGAGCACTTGTGCATATCAAATAGACATTTGAATAACTTAGATACGCTTTTATTTGTTTTATTGCAGACGAGTTTTGTGAGGAATATCCTCATAATTTGATGCCCACACCCGGATATTGGATTGAGTGCTCGCGTCAAAAGATAACACTTCAAACACCGCACACCATCTGGGATGAGAGCGATTCAGAGCATGAGGATATTCGCGCTGGCAGCGCCAGCGATGCGTATTTGGAGCGGGAGTGCAGTGATCTCTATGAGGATGATGAGGATTCGGAGGCGACTCCGAGTCCAAGGAAGAAGACAACCATCGAGGAGCAGTGGGATCAGCAGGGCGCTTTCGAACTTATCTCAGTGGAGCAGGAGACGTATGAGAAGTATTTCTATGGTACCGAACATTGGAATTACTTTACCAGTGATGAGGATCTGGGCCCCGTTATCCTGTCAATCAAACAGGAGACGCTCAATGGACGCGATCAATTCCGAATTCTGGTTCGCGCTGGTTCCTACACGGTACATGGACTGATACCGGCCTCCTGCGTATTTGCCGATAGGTACAAATCTATATTACCCCTGCCTACTATCTATATACATGTATATATATATATATTTGATCCCATAATCCAAATTCAATCTGCAGATATAATCGTGAGGAGGTAGTTAGATCTTTAGGCAAAGAAGTTAACTTAAATCCACCATTAACATTAGGACAACTACCCGATACGCCAGAGGAATTATTAAAATTAGATCAGGTATATACACTATATACATATTTACTTTATCTATTACTAGATCAATTGTGATTATTATTTTGATTACACTAACTTTGTAGGTTTTCATAAAATCCGAACTTAAAGTCGGCGTCATATTTGTCAAAGAGGATCAATATTCGGAAGAGCAAATTTTGGACAATAATGAAAATTCACCGCTCTTCGATGAGTTCCTAACGCTGCTCGGAGATCGCGTACGCCTACGCGGATTCGATAAATACAAAGGTGGCCTTGACACGGTGCACGACCTAACCGGTACGTGGATCTACATACATATATATCTAAATACAGATCTACATATACTTTTAGTCATATGTCGAATAATAATTATGCACCAATCCATTTTAGGTCTATTCTCCGTTTATACAAACTGGCGCAACATTGAGATCATGTTCCATGTGTCCACGCTGCTGCCATATGAGAAGCACGATCCCCAGAAATTGCAACGCAAGCGTCACATTGGCAACGATATCGTCTGCGTGGTATTCCTTGAAGCCGACAACACTCGCTTCAGTCCAGCCTGCATCAAAAGCCACTTCCTGCACACCTTCATACTGGTAAGCCGTCATTAAACATCAACTTAACTCAGAATCTGAGAGTGTTGTTTGCATATATATATATATACATATATATTCTTGATAAGCATCAACAGCCAAGTCGAATTGTCTACATACAGAAGAAATTATTTAACAAACGTTAATATTTTGAAGATATTATTTTAGATAGTTTATAAATGCAATTTGAAAAATCGGAACTTAACCTTTCAATTCGGTAACAACTGTAGAAATTTCGTCAGTTGTTAAAGAAATGTTGAAATTGTATTGCTTTGATATTGAAGTTGATACACACGCATTATGTATACCGTTACAATTGTAGGTGCGTGTATCGGCTCGCATTAAACACAAGCCGACACGCTACGAGGTGTCTGTCGTGACACGAGACGAGGTCGGCGCCTACAAGCCCTATCTGTGGGAGCAGTCCGTGTTCGAGAAGGGTCCTATGTTTCGGTAAGTTGCAATTGAGATTGACTATGCATGTCTCTTCTTATGACCCCCTTCTCCGGCTGCCCCGGCACCCCATCTTTGCCATCTTTATTTAGCGAGTGGCTATTGACGAAGATTGTGAATGGAGAGCGTGCCTCGTATTCGGCACCAAAGTTCGCCCGGATGCAGGAGAGGACTCGATCGCAGATGCTCGAGGATCTGGTGATGAATCTATCGAATCATGCGGAAACTGGTCAAATACCGAAGCCGTATAGGCGGGGCTCCTGGCGACCCATTGGTGAGGATGAATATTTCAAAATGTTGCATGCCAGAGTTTTAGACAACAACCAACAACAACAACAACAACAACAGCAATACCAACAACAACAACACGAACACTACAACAACTGCTGCTATTGCAAAGAGCAGCAACAACAACAGCTGACTTTGGGCTTCGACAGCACACACACACACACTACACACAACAACATCAACAACAACAACAACAGCAACAGCAACAACATCGCTGAGCAACTACAACTGCAACAAGCACAGCAGCAGCAGCAGCAACAACAATCTGCAGCAACAACCAGAATCCTCCGCTGCAATTTATGCTGTGGTTCTGTGATGCACCTCTGTATGCGACATAGTATGTGTAGTCTACCCGCACACACACACCGCACACACACACATTCCCAGACATTTATTGAAATCCTTACAGCTTCAAAATGCGCTTCGCAATTTTTGCTAGACTGCATTTTAATTTTGGTTGAGTTCGTCTCGCCTTTTGTGGAGTTGTGCATTCGAGTTCAATTGAACTAGTTCAGACGAACCAAGTGTTCCTTGAGTTCCAAAAAACATGTCTCGTTCATTTTGTATACCAACTCTCGAGCAGTGCTGCCAACAGCACTTGATTAATCTCTGTACATATGTACATATGAGTGGATGAATGATTCTTTCGTTCCCTCTCTCACTCTCTCTCACTCTCTCACAGTCTCTCACTCTCACTCTCTCTCTCACTCTCACACTCACTCTCTCTGTCTCTCTCTATTTCGATGCTCGCGGCATGAATGATTGTTTTTGCCTGGTTGTGGTTCCTGTTTCAACTGCCGTTGCTGCTATTGTTGCTATTGTTGTTGCAACACTTCCGCACACCATGCCACACACACACACACACACACACACACACACACACACACAGAATCACACACGAAAACAGAAAGACACGTTTACACACGCAGCGGCACACATTTGCTCACACTTCCGTTTCCGCCATTAACACATCCGCCTGTGTTTGCACCCAAAGGAATCACAGAAAGCTGCGCTTCAAACGCCCTTCTACACCCTTGCATCACCCACCCCCTGTCCGCCGTTACATTGCAGTCGAAAAAAAATATATATAGCTGCCCTTGAACTTATTCATATACATATTTCTAGCCAAATGCATTGCTTAAATTGTAAGAAAATTCATTTTTGTTATTGTGGGCCACTTAAAATGTCTCCAAATTTAACAGAACAAAAAAAATAAACAAAATTTACTTGCCTTTCGACATTTCAGACAAACTATTTCATTATTTTTATTATTTCCAAGAAAAACAAAGACAAATGTTGTTTCTCGATTCTCAGGCAAACTTGTTAGCTGCAAATCGCATGTATATTTTATGTATAGTTTTCTTCCTTTTGTTTTTTCTTTTTTTTTTGAGTGTAGGACGCTGTGACAAATTCAACAGCCGACAATCTGTTTGGCAGCCAATATATCGCCACACCTCCCCTTCCCCCAACGCCCCCACGAGGCGCCCCTGGCCACATGGCGTAGCTGACGTTGTCCGGCATGAAAAAATGTTGTACATTTTATCGGCTGTGGTCAATCTTCTTCGTCCTCTTCTATTTATTTATTTTGTTTTTGTTATTGTGTTTGTATTTGTTTGTTGCGTCTTAGCCACACATTTTACATGGTTGTTATTGTTGTTGTTGTTGTTATTGTTGTTGTTGTGAGTAGTTTTTAGATCTGTAGTGATTTTTTTTTTTGGTTGCATTAAGCAAAAGAAATTTAATTTGATTTATTCATGCACATAGCACCACAATTCACAGCCACAATTCACACAACAGAACACAACACCCTCCTCTGCACTCCGTACACCTCTCGTAAGAACCACCCCCTCCCCTCCCCACTCCCCCAGAACCCTCACTGTCCAAATGGTAGCCAGCATTGGCATTTTCAGCCCCTTTGCCACTACAGTTATGCATATTAAAATCATGCAAATTATTGATTGACGGCTTTCTGGAGCATTGCTCCACACACACACACAGACAGCACCTCCCTGGTGGTTCCCAACTTCCATCCTAACGTGAACACCAACCCCCGATCCCTGGTGACTTCCCATACCCTACCAAAGCAGTTTGAATAGTAACTCAATTAGATTGGTCTACAGGCAAATGTGGCAGTTGAGCATTCCTTTGAGACATGTGTCCAACTCAGAATATGTATCTTTTAATCTATTTAATACATCAATATCATTCGACTTTAAATTTTCAATTTCAAATCGTGTGGGTCAGTTAGTTGATTTTGAAAGTTGTAATTTCAATTACATTTCTTATCATCTTTTTTAAAATCTTAGCTTGCAATTTTGCTGAAATTATTATTTGTTGTTGTTTTTGTTTTTTTGTAAAACACAATTATCTTAAATGAACATATTGCAACATGCATTTTAACATAATTGTTCGACGTGAATAATAAAGCCCATACATAAATATTTGCAGATACTTTTCGAATTTATGATTTATGAGTATATGCTATAATTTTGACGTAGAAAAAAAGTAGCATCTAATAGTTTTTCACAATTTTTTACCTCAATGTGAGTTTTTGAATTTGTATATTTCGTAACACTTACCGTTCTGGGCTGTTCTTTGGTCACAAGAAAAAGAAATGAAAAAAACACCAATCAATCAACAACACACCAATCAATCAGTCACCAATCAATGCGTGTGTAGTCAATAAATGAATGAATCAATTGTCAGTCAATGCAAATTTTTTTGTTGAATACCTATACAGCACTATCGAAAATCGTGCGAAAAATCCTTGCCATCCTCCACCTAAGCAGGAAAAATCGAAATCAAAATGTTTCGTAGGAGATTGTATGTAAGTATTACAATTGAATATGGCGTTCGGAACGTTTGATGTACGGATTTCCATCGCTTTTTCAAAATGAATTATAAAAAGAAAAAAATCAAACAGTTTAGGACAACGATGAGAAAATTTCAAAATTTATGCAAAATTACAAACACTTGATTTCAATTCGATTCTCAATTGGCACAACAGCAATCTGGCTATATTATATGGTGTATTGGATACATCTTTCAAAACTATAACGGTTACCAACGAAATAAATGCAAGAAAAAACAGAGGCTTAAGCATCGATTCAAGTAGTACTTTTGTTGGAAACGTTTCTCTCATATATGAAAATTACTTTAAAACTTTCAAACACAATCGTATTTCGAACGAACATGATCTAAAAATGTCGATTCCAGCAATGATTGCTTTGAATCAAATTTTTGAAAGTTGTTTCCGTTTAAATCGTTGTCGGATCACTATTTCATGTTTAATAAAAATAGTCTATTTAGCTAAAATTAAAATAATACATGATCCAATTATAAAACCATTTAACGCACTAAACAAACCCCCATTTACATATTTGCATACCATAACATAACCAGTAAAAAGAAACAAATAATAAAAATGAATAGCAAAAAATTCAAATCACAGCTGTGTTCAAGTGCTGCCCCTGATCCCTGGCCCAAATTTGGCCTGAAACTTTGCAGTGCTGACTCTGCAATTGATTACACGAGCTAAATTTCACTGTTCACCGTTTTTATTAGTATATTTTATTGGCATTTGTATTTTTTGGTAATAACCAGCACTCACCTGGCGCCAAATGAAATACAACACAAAACTGCCGGTCAGCTTAATGGGTCTCTATCTCTCTCTCTCTCTCTCTCTATCTATCTCTCTATATCTATCTTTCTATATCTATCTCTTTCCTCTAAAACAAAAACGAAATCAATAGAATCAAAATAGAAAAAGATATCTGGCCTCTCTGCAGAATGTGTAATGTATTCGGTCGAAGCTGAGTTTGCTGTCAAGTGCATAACTTGATTTCCATATGGCAGCTGCGACCCTTAAGCGTTACTCACGATATTCACATATATATATATATATATTTTGCACAGCACAAAAATTCAGTGTAAATTGTATTAGAGTTTGTCCAAATGGAGTGATTACTTTACATCACTCATTCCACAAACAAATTCAGAAAAACGAGACTTAACTTCATATGAGTTTTCCAAAAACTGAAACAATCCTTTTAACACTCTTAATTGATGGAAAACTTATAATTCACGCTGCCTTGATCGCTGCCATCTTTGTTTTTGTTTTCAGTGTACATTTGTAGATATGTAGTTTTGCATACTCGCATTGGCAACAGTCAGATGAAAGCAACATTTTGCGGCAAGCCTGATATGATTGATGGCTTGCAGAGACTTCAGCTGTTTCCAAAGTCTTTTGTTGCTTCTGTATACAAATATAAACCAACATACTCGTATGTATGTACTTTGTATGTGGGCAGCAGGTGAAGGCGACGGCGATTAAAAGGCCAAAAGGTTTTTGCTACCCTCTCAATATATCCGTAGGGGTTACAGCAAAAATTACAAACTATTTTCAAATTCATTTAAAATTTAAACCATTCTTAGCCTTTAGAGAATCATATATGTGTAGTTGATTTATATATATATATTCATACATGCATAGTAGGTAACTCAAAAATGTGCTTCAACCAAATACCAATTCAATTTCCTTATTTGTACAGCAATCACTTCATTATACAAAGTAATCCTAATCTATATTGTTACAGCTCAAAAACAGTATTTACAAGCTTTCATATAGCCTTATAAATACAAACATCGATATTGAAATAATAATTCAACAACAGTAGATATTTTTATTTTGTTAATTTGTTAACCAAGACGACAAACAAGAATAAATGGAAAGTAAAATTCCTCTAGCGATTTCTAGTAAAGAGCTTTCTACAGGAGATCTCCCAGTGCAGCATACCCCACTTTCTTGTCCCATTTGCCACTTTCAACTTTGAACACACTGTAAATGATGCTCAAAAAAGATGCTCAATTTAGCTATATCCATTATTTATGTACCTGGGATGCAATTTAAAAACTTTTACTCTCATTTTAACTCTGTTCTTAATCATTTAAATATACTTTAAAACGGTTATTTTCAAAATTGCAATGCTAATTACATTTACATTATTTCTTTATTCTGTAAGACTAAACAAATGTTTATTTTCATTATGAAATTGGATTTTTAGAAATATTTTATGCCTCGCACATTATTTCAACATTCCATTTTGTGATTGGGTAGCTTTTGTTTTGTAACATGACCAAGAATTAAATATTCGATAATATGATATGGTAAATTTTTTAATATCTCGATACCAATGATTATTTATATTAGCTTCTGAGCTTTTTCAACTTATTTAGACTGTAAATTAAATCCATATATGTACATATATATCATATATATACATATATATACATATATATATCCGAAATTATCCAATACCCTATATATAAAAAAATTAATATTCAGTTATCAAGCTATGCAATCAAAATATAATCCAATCCACATGTATATATTAATAACTAATCCAAATTTACGACCACATTGAACGAATTTTTGTAATCTATATATTTTTGAAACAGGCCATATGAGACCCTCGTCACCGCTGCTGGACTCAGTTAGGGATCAGTTCGAGGACTATGATCAATTGGCAAAAGACTTTACGCGTGTATTCCTAAACGAAGAACCATCGTGCCTCACAAATGCCCATCTTTTCGACGTGGTCTTCCTGGTGGGCCAATCGAAGCAAAAGGCCCGCTTAATTGGCGTTCGGGCCATTTTGGGCGTACGAAGTCGTGTCTTTCAGGTGGAGCTGACTAAATAACCCTCCATTAACCAACATTCACCTAAAGAGCTCTATAAATAATATACATTTTCTATTTTTATTGTTAATGGCAATTTACAGGAAATGTTATATGGCATACAGACGGGATTCGGATCACCGCAAATACCCGTCGCTGAGATCTTTGCACGCCCAGCACCATCACTTGTATCCCCACAGAATCAGAAGCCCAAATCCAATAACTATTTAACCGTACCCGATTCGGACTCCATACGGCCAAAAAGTGTACCCTCATCGCCAATGGTAAAGCGGGCCTTCTCACGACTGGGAACAATTACGGCTGGCTGGGGACGATCCATACGCAATAAGAACTCAAATCAATTAAATCCGGATGACAAAAAGAAATGGATATCGTCGACAGATTGTTCGAGTAAGGGTTATTATACAATGCAATGCAACAATATCGATGCGTTTCCTTGTTCTTCTCTCTTTCTCTCTCTCTCTCTCCTTCTCTTTATGTCTCTCAATCACTATGTTTATTTCGCTCGCGCTCTCTTCTTAAACTTACTTGATTTATGTCACACACACACACACACACACACACACACACACACACATATATATATATATACACCAAAAACCAACAAAAAATAATTAACGTCTTGGATCCTACGTTCTACGTAACACGATCGCAACTCCGCTCCTTCTACGTACTACGTAATCGTAACCGTAATCGTTATCGTAAACGTAATCGTTATCGTAACTGCCTGTTTTATCCCTAATATATACAATTAAACAAAACAAAACAAAACCAAACCAAACAACAAACGCAAATAACGCACGTCGCACGTCAATTAACCTTAACTCGCATATTATTTAAATCTGATAAATGACTTGATAATATTATCATGATCATATCTAAATTGGGCTTACTCTGGTCTCGTTTATCGTTCTTGTCCTCGACCATGTTCTCTTGTCTCTCCAACAAACAATATTAATTATTATTATTATTATTATTACTATTATTATTTTTTGATTTCCTTTATTGATCCTATTATTTTCGTTTATATGCATATGCATACTGCTTGTTAATTGGCATTATTTGCCTTCAATATCATGGACGTCTGTCTTACGCATACTCACCGCTCTGAACTCACCACAATTGTATTCAATATCATCGGCGTCTGTCTGTCCTTTGCATACTCACCACATCCATCTACCTATTCACCACAAATCAAACTTCTTTTTTATATTCATGTTTAAATTGCATCTGTCGTTAAATGTGTTCTCTTAAATGTTTCTCAATTAAAAATCTCTGACATATATAATTGGTACACTCTTATTCTGGTGTTTACCATATCTCTATCGAAATTTCAACTAATCATTTTGCACAACCGTTTTTAATTCTAATCACTGTCACTCAATTTTTCGCTCTTACAAAACTTACCATATTTTAATCAAATTTATTGCAATCACATTTGCATAATTCACCACGCTTTTACTATTATCCTCTTTCTATTCTCTCTCTCTCTCTCTCTCTCTCTCTCTCTCTCTCTCTCTCTCTCTCTCTCTTTCTCCATGCATATTTTAAAAATTGCATTTTATTTCTTTAACTTAATCAACAACAAAAATATTCATCAAATTGGTAAAATAATTTTAAAACAAATAAAAAAACAACAACATTTTCTCATCTCACGCGCCACTTTGCCTCTCTCACCAACCACAAAACCCTACCGCCCCCTTCCCCCCACCCACCGTGCGTCCCTTGCCTCAACAAAAAAAATTTCCAATTTTTGTTTGTGTTTTATCTGTTTGTTCTTATTTACCGTGCGAATAATGCAAAAAAAATCAAACTCAATCTGCCAAACCACAATTATTTTATTTCGCAATTTGAATTTGTTCTTTTGGTTTTGATTTCCATTTAATTTATGAATTTCGCGAACCAACTTTTACCCTACAACGAAACGCCACCAAAAAACCGATTACCAACACAAACACAAATAAAAACCGAAACCAAAACCGAAACCGAAAAAAAAAATTTCCAAACCTGACAGACAGAGATAGCAAAGACAAGGATAAAGATAAACCGGGCAGCAACCAATTGGCCGTGCCCCGTCTCTCTGTCTGCGCCGATGCCCAAAAAGTGGACCGTGCCAAACTGGCCCAAACGGAATTCAACATCATCGAATTCGATCCGGATACGTTTCGGGTGCTGCTCGACTATCTGCATACGGGCACCTGTCCACTAACCTGTGTCTCAATACCAGGTGAGAAATAAACAAGAAAAAGCCGAGAGATACCCACCAGTCAGCATGCTCGATTCAAATTTACCCTGTTACTTTATGTTTATACAAAACAATTACCTAATTTGACTCCTGCGATTTTAAAGGCCTGTAGTCAAAGTGTCAAACGGGTTTCAAAGCCCTCAGCTCATTTGAACTATTGATTCAAATTCAGAACAATATCCAACAACGAAATTCAATATTTTGCTTAAGAATAATTTACAAGAATTGATATCTTGTATCTTGAAGTAGGATAATCGGGTAAACGAAAGTCAATTTTTAGAAACTATCGATAACGGGCTAAAGGGTATAAAAATGGACTTCAAAAACCAATTCGTGAATTAAGAATTTATAAGCGCAAGCTAAGTTGTAATATCTCAAATAAATGTGCATTTCAAATAGTTACAGTACAAGCAGAAGGAGATTCAATCCAAATAACATCAATATTCAAATCGATAGAAACTTACAAAAACCCACATATCTTCATCTAGGTCTTCTCTGCGCCGCAGAGCACTATGATCTGCCGGAACTGCTGCAGGCATGTTTCCATCATTGCAAGCAGTTTTGCGCATTGAGGTCGTCTGCCCGATGCTGATTTCGCTGGAGAATTACTACTGGCGCTACACATCCGCCTCCGAGTTGGTCAACATGATACTATCCTTTGTTGAGAGCAAGGCGCATGCCCTGTTTAAATGCCCGGAATTCCTACATCTGTCCGAATCGATGGTGCAGATGATCATGTGCCGTGAGCTGCAAACGCCCGAGATACGTAAATTTGAGGCGATGCTCGCGTGGGCGCGTCACAAGGTTGCCAAGCTCAAGAATCACCCCAACAAGGATACCCAATTCGAGTTCGAGTGCATCATGGAGCGTTTGACTCGTGACCTAAACCTGTGCCGCATCTCGCCAAGTGAACTGTTGACCGTCGTCCTGCCATCCAAGTCGATGAAAAACGAACGAATCATGGAGACGCTGATGGTGCAGGTGAATCTGGGCACATATCGGATGCCCGAACTGGATGTGTACCGTCAGCAGTTGCGACAGCAGGAGTCCGCCGAGGCCACCGTGCAAGTCCATCGGGGTGGATGAGGCAGTAAGAATGTGAGCTTCGATTTGGAGCAGCAACAGCAGCAGCAGTCGCTCTCGCTAGCCCTGACCACTGTCGCAACCACCGCGGATAATACAACAAACACAACAAGATCGGACTTTGGAACAATAATATCAAGCACAACCACAACCACAATCACAAGCACAACAACAACAACAACAATGACAACAACAGCCACAACAACAACAACAACTACCAACAACAACACCAGCTTTATATCAACACCCACATATTGTGTCGCTGGCGCCATGGGCAACATTAGCATTCAGTTGGATGCACGCGCCTATGCTATGGCCTCCGTTGCCGTTGCCCTCGAGCAGCAGCAGCAGCAGCAGCAGCAGCACAGCAACAACAGCAACAACAGCATCAGCAACTGCAACAGTTACAACAGTTGCAGCAACTTCAACTACAGACACGCGACGCCGCCGATGAGGAAGTTGAGCTGTATGCCAATTTTGAATTGGCGCCAAGCACCAGTCGCGTCGCCGCCCAAATGCAGGCGGCCAAGGAGGCCAGACGCAAGCGTTGGGCTGCCGATGGCGCCAGCGGCAGCAGCGACGGCGGCTGCGCCAGTGGCAGCAGCGGCAGCGGTCGGCGTTACTAAACAGAAAATACAAAACAACCAATATATATATGTATATATATATATATATATATATTACCGGACCTAAAACTAAACCCAAAACCCAAACAAGACAAAAAAAAAATAAAAAGAAAAGAAGAAAAAAAGTACGCCCTGATTAAAGAAGAGAACAATTGAAACAATCCAAATCGACGCTAACATTTTTAGCTCTTACATTCACCCTGCAATGACAAAAAGCAAGCCAACAATTTGAAAAGACAACAAATCCCAAAACGAAAACTAAAAGAAATGTCAAAAAAGCATTTTCTACAAGTATTAAATTTGAATAATCATATTATATACATACACATATATATAAAATATATATATATATATATATATATATATAGCCTATTGTAACTAAGCTAAGCACCATCAGCGAATGCCGTAGAAAGAGATAGCTGGAGAGATAGAGAAAAGTTTGTGGCATTACATTTTTGGAAAAACCCAACACAGCAAATCCAAAATAATAATAAAAAAATAAAACAAATAATAAAAAAAACGCTTACTGATGTAAAACAAAGACTTAAGACAAATGTTAAGAAATTTTTTAATAAATGTTTTAAACATATAAACAAATCCTTAACAAAACAAACCCTAAACATAAAAACAAGAACCTGTATATAGAAATACATTTATTTATATTTAAATGTACACAAAGCTGACCGAGGTGCAAATATTTTTTTTTGATAATATATAAATAACAAAAAAAAATTAAATATATGTGTATGTATATAAATATGCTTGCTTATAAGCAAGACATCCAGTTATATAAGTATATACATTATCTATACAAATATGTCTGTAACTATACAATCTACCACCCAATTGACAAGATGCAAAGCTACTTGCATTCTGATATCGATGTACACATATAACCAAAATATAACCAACAACAAAAACACAAAAAAAAAACTTAATTCCAAAGAAAAAAAACACTCAATCGCTTGTTATACAAACAAACAAAAATATATACAATATTCCAATGAATTGCCCTTACACTGAAATAATAGTCCATCTAAAATTGCTTGCAAACAGTCAAAATAAATGCTCACCGGCAAAATAATCCAATCCAATTCAATCCAAATCCCACAAATGCTCACAAACCGAAGCTACTAAATTAAAGAGAAATAATTAACTAAAAAAAAGAAATAATAAAAAAAATAGTATATACCCAATATATGCTTGGGCAACCAGTTAAATAGCAGCTAAGTTCACATATTGGTGTTAGACTACATGTTAGTTGACTAGATGTTAATTCAGTGGCAACGCCAAATAAATTAATGAGCGAAAACCTGGATAACTGCTAGTTGCAGTTGAAAAACCAAATACCCAAAAAAATCAATTTTGACATACGGTTAAACATTTTGTCTTACATTTTAAAGAAGTATCGATAAACGATAACGATAACTTGGCCCCCAAAGAATGTTCAACGGAAGTAGGCGAGCTCTACCCAATGGTAGCCAATTCACATGCAGTGAGTTCAGTTTCTGGCAAACTTGGAATTCAACACAACTTGTGTGTTGTAATAACAATAGAAATAGTTGTAGTAGTAAATTTAAACTACATTACATTATAAATATACGTATGCGTGTCTGTATATGAATATGTGTACGATATACAAAAGGAAATTCTGAGAACAAATAATAAATAGCAAAAACGTAACGAAAACAGCAGAATTTTCAAAAGGGTTTCAAAAAACACGGATCAAAATTTCAAACAAAATTAGAAGAAGAAAAAAACAATAAGTGTCAAGCTTCAGACGTATATGAATACATATAAATATATGCTCCTATTATCCATATATATATATATTTATATATATATATATATATATATAACCAGTACAGCGCTGAGCATATGTTTAAAAACACTTATCCATAAGTCAATACACAATAAAATACGCAGCATTAAAAAAAGAATCAAAAACAAAAATCAGCTTTGAGTGTGCGAAATGTTGAATTAATGGAAAATCAAATAGTCAATATGATAAGTGAATGTAATATTTAATCAAACCAATTAAAATCGTGAATAAAAACAGGTGAACTAGTCAAAACTGGAAAATTAAACTTATGAAATAGATTAACCACAATATACCAGTTATTACAAAAACAAAAACAAGAGCAAAAATAATGGAATGGAACTAGAGAAGAATAGATATGGAACACTTGAAGAAACATGGAACACACACACAATTTACAACAGGTGAACAACTATACTTAAATTGAAATAAATCAGAATTTATGTTAAGAAATACTTAAAATATCAGTAGGTAAGAAAAACAAATCGAACAACCCAAAATACAGTGTGAGACATTTGAAAACTGAACCACAAAGAAATACGAATGACAACAGGTGGATTAGCCAACACTGGAAATTACAGTTACATTAAAACAGCTATTTAAATACAAGTAATCCATATAAAATCAAAATCAAAGCAGTTGAGCTTGAAGGCATAGCAAATAAAACAGTTGAAACTATAGTTAAATAAAAAACATTGCAAAATGGAACAGATAAATACACATTTTTTTCTTAACCAAGCTTTTGCAACAGTTGAAAATGTACTTAATGAAAATATAACTTTGAACTTTAATTAGGCTACATGATAAATGGAACTTTTTTCTGTTTAGAAGCAACTTTTGGAAACACATAGAAAAATTAATGATTGAAAATAGTACATGGTGGTAAAGAACTTGGGATATGGAACTGTTGCACTAGCAGTAAGGTAATTCGAATAATAAAATATGATATAGTAAATTCATGTGAAATAGAACATAAGATTAAACAGCTAACTTGGGCGTCATAGAAAACCTGTTCAACATTTTTAAGCCAAATGCAATCGAAAAACATATTTACAAAATAGCCATTTGAAAGGGGAAAATAAAACCCTTCGATGTTAAAAAGAAAAAAACCAGGAAATAGTAACTAAAAGCATAATTAAGTACATTCAGTACATTAGCTATTGATGGAAATATTTACATACAAAAACATACTAAATATAACAATATACAATATTTTGCATAATTGTAACAAGTGTTTCTAAGTGTTTGTACCTTGCTGTGTCAAAACAACCAAAAACTTAAAGATTTAATCCCATACTGTATTAACTCTGGATGTCAAACAACAATTTCTTCGGAATTGACGAAGATCGGCATGCCCTTTCTATCAAAAGCTTAAGGAGTATGCAAAACATATAAAGTCGAACTTTTATCTAATTACATTTGGTTTTGCAAATTTGAATACATTTCCCATCGATTTCCTGTTGTATCTACATAAATTTTATAAAAAAAAAATGTTATTCTATTTACTTAAGATTAAGTCTAGTCAGAATTCCAAGATTTGATTTGGTTCCCCATTCATAATAGAGTTTATTCCTGAGACTTGCAAGACAACCTTGCACAAAATTAAAGGAAAATCAAATGGCTATACTCAATTGATGACTAATCAAAAATATTCTTTAATGTGTTTCAAATATCGTGATATTTATATATTTATAATAACCTCTACAATGATATAATGACAATTTAAATATCTTTGTACTATATTTTTGAAGAGGGTATTCGAACTTTGTTACGATGTGTAAAATGCATTTCTGGAGATGTTATCGACACCACCAAGTATAAACAAAATTGAGACAACAATAATCACCCAAACTTTTCATATACTCAACAGTAAGCCAGAAAATTTTCCATTTGGGAATGTTCGACGTCGATATTAAAATACATAAATTAGCAACAGAAGCAGACAGGACATGCAGTAGACGAATTTTTGATGAAAAAAAAGTATTAAAAAAAAAAAAAAAACAACAACAAAAATCTCAGTGTTTTACTAAATGCCGTGTGACTCTTTTTGAGATCATCTACTCATAATACTAACAATACAATAACCACCAAATATTGCAAAATCGAAAACCGAACAAAAATCAATCTTAAAACCAACAGAAATTAAATTATTTAAACTAACTAAATTGAATGTTGTAATTGCCGAAACGGAATACACAACAAAAAAATAAAAATAAAAAAAAATAATTTAAAAAAAAATATATAAAAACCTCAAGACGATTTTACATAACTTATACAACAACAATATACTATATACATGCGATACATAACAATAACAATATGGCCGATTGTGAGTGGTTCGGGGTCCGGGTTGGATTGGGCCCAACCGAATAAAAGAAAATATATGTATTGTCCCTGGGCCACTATGTTTGAAACTAAGTATACACATGTATATACACACATACATATATACTCTATACACGATAAGACAGCATCTAAACTGATCCAATTATATATCTATGTATTACTTGTGTGTATTTTTTATGTATGTGTTATACTATATACAATATACTTATATACATATTTATTCGCGATAATTCCAAGTTGGCCACAGCTCATATAGCCCAATAATTGGATCATTAAATCTAAACATATATATATATATGTGTGTTTATATAGTTATTATTTAAAATGGTTATATAAGTTGGTTCTTATTGCAATTTACGGCAAATATTTTTTGCGTGTACAAAATTCGAATTTGTTTTTATTTCATTTAAGGCTATATGATATGATGGATATAAACAATTGTAAACGACTTATGGAAGGCGATATATTTAAAATAAAACATTTGAAGCAAAAATCAAATTCGATTTTCAATTCATTGGATTTTCAGAAGCGATCGGAATTTAAATAAGACTTGCATAAGTTAAGAATAAAACAATTTATAATGGAACCAAAATACAAATGCTGCGAATTAAAGTTGGCTTTTAATTTCAATGGACATCGAATTTCATATGACTAAATGGATCAATCGTAAGTTAATCATTAATCAGACTTAACCAAAAATATTACTCAATTGTCGAACCAAAAATAAATCAAACGCAAATCATTTTTTTTTTTGTATTGAGGGTTTTTAGATCAATTTTTTATTTTATTGAATTTGTTGAATTATGTATTATAATTATTATATTTATTATAATTATTATTGGTATTCATAAGAGTTTACATTTGTTTTGTTGATTTTATTTTATTTAATGCTCGCAACGCTCATTTATATAATTTTTACAATATTAATACACATACACACGTATATATGTGGTATATGTAGTATATATATATACATATGTATATGGTAGAACTAAAAGTGGAAGTACAGACTGATGCATATTAATACCATATACATATATATACACATAAGTATATAGTCCAAAGCTTAAACTTTAACACATAAATCAGTCGAAATGGATCATTTAATTATTAATTTTTATACTTGTTGCTTTTTCCGTTTTCAATAAATTAACATACAAATAAATGTTTTTTTTTTGTTTTTTAAATTTTCCTTTTAAAGTTTTGATTACTACATTAACAACAAAGAGCAAACAGAAAAATTACAAATTAAATTGGTTTTTTTTGTTTTTGTTTTAATTTACAAACAGCAAATGCAACATACCCTTTTTTGCACGCTACACATACATACATATATATATATTTATATACATGTATATACATATATATACATGTATATATATATACATGTATATACATGTACATGTATATACATGTACATACATACATATACATGGTTTCTTTTATATACAATTTTATATATTTGTAGTACAAGTTTTGCTTCATTTCGTTTTGTTTTGTTTTGCTTTTGGGTATACATAATTAAATATTTTACTCGTTAAATTTGTTTATGCACGCACAGGAACAAAACATTGAGGTCGCTAAGCTGCACACAGATACACTCGCACACACACACACACACACACATACACAGATACACACACACACAGATGCATTCACATAACTGGTCATTTAAAGTTTTTACTGTTGTTTGGGTATTTGTATTTGTATTTGTTGTAAGGAACTTGTTTCTATTTATAACAAAACCCAATAATTATACATTACAATAGTATAAAAAATTAAACATATATATATATAGATATATATAGATGTGTGTATATATTTCATATATATGTTATGGATATGAAAAGGCGTTCAGCTTACATTTGGCAGACTGATTCAAATTGCTTTTACGTTTCATCTGATTAAATCGTTTATATATTTTTTGTAAATTAATGTTCTGCGATTTTTATATCATATATATAGTTGTTGGCCAGTAAACAAAAGTGAAAACAAAGTGAGAAAAATTCAACTATTGCAATATTATCGACTATATGCGATGTCTGGTAAAAAAAGTTGGTGTTATCTATCAAATAACATATATATATATATATATATATGTGTGTTTAATAATTGTTATGATTTTGGCTATTAGATCGTTCACTTGATTTTATATATATATATATATGTATATATATACATCAACTAGTTATGGCTTTAATGCAGTTACAATTTTAAACTTGATTGTTGTCCTAGTTTTGTTTATCTCTTTTTTATTGAATAACAATTTTATATACAGAGGCACACACACACACGCATACACATACACAAACGCAAACACACACACATACACACATACATGAACTAATAAAAAAAAAATATATATACACAAAAAACGAGGGCACATTTTGTGATCTGTTTGAATTAGGTTTAGAAGACGCAAGACCTAGCTACGGCTCTAACTTATACGTTATAAGACTTTTGAACACTTTCGTTTGCTGTTGTTGTTGTTGTTTCTTGTTGTTGTTATTGTTTCTTGATGTTGTTGTTGTTGGCTGTTGGTCGGCATCTGTGGCATTACAAGTCGAGTGCTGCCTCATCGGGGGCAGCATCATCAAAGCCATACCAACATCACATGACCATAATTTGCAGCGCTACTCATTGATCTATTGTCCGATAGATGCGTCTCTGCGGCTCGGGAGTGTAATGGATGCGGGTGCGAAAGTGCTGCGGGGAACCGGGGACACTCTCCGATCCACGACGTGGCGGCGGCAACGGCGGCGATGCTGACACATAACTGTAAACGGCAAAATGGACAAACGGATTAATAACAAATACTAAATTCTCTCATCTTCAATGGCGACACTTGAAATGCAACCCACTAAAAATGCCAGAAAGTCGACCCGAATGCAGTTGTCCAGGCAGAAGAAAGCATGTCAGACCTCATCCTCGGTTAGGATAGGTTAGGAGGTCTTTCAGGTGGGGTTAGTAATCCCCGTCGATCCACTTTATCCATATTTGGCAATTGACTTAAGCCCAATTAATTTTACCCCCAGTCCGGCGCCAAGTGTCAGATATGAGGCACTATATCCAGTCCGTAAATTGGGTGAATATGGCTAGTTGCCTTGTCGGCTGCAAGTCGGAGGGTTCTGATAAGTTTGAACGGCAATGAGACCCAGGGAATTCTAGTCTTCTCCTCTCAAGGTAGGAAGAGCCCAAAAATTAAATATATATTCGTAATCAGCTTCAAAAACCGAGACTACAAATTTGGTATATATGTTCTCGAATAGACAACTACCTCCCACGTTTCTCCCAGTCGAGCTATCTTCGAGCGTTTTCACTTTTCTATGCCATTTTTTGTGCACATCTCAAACGACATAATTAAATAAGTTGCAATTTCCTTTAGAGATATGATATGAATAGGTACAACCAACTGCTAGCTGCAATTCATAATCCATATTAAACTCACCGTCGCTGGAGCATCGGTGAGCCCGACGCTTGTCCGCTCAGCTCGAGCAGATTCTTGCGCAGCAGCAGCGGCGATTGTCCGCGATTGTAGCGCGGCGGCGGATCCGGACTCCGATGTCGACGATCCAGACCCGCAAGCAGATGCGGACTGGGTGGTGTGCTATTGCTGCCCCCGCTACCAACTCCTCCTCCTCCTCCTCCTCCGCCTCCACCAGTAACACCAACACCACCACTGCTTGCATAGCGACGCAAAAAGCCGCTGGTGACAGCACCGTGACCAGCTGCAGCACTGCCTGGAACACCACTGCCCGCTAGTGGCTCTGTGGTCGGTGAGGTGCTTTGGCTGGTATTGTAGCTATGACTGCTGCTGCTGCTGGCAGCGGATAGTGTCCGATAATAATATGATTTCCCTGTGCTGCTTCCATTGTTAAGACTAATGCTGCGATAAGCTGGCGGTGCTGGTGGTTGTTGTTGCTGCTGTTGTGGTTGTTGTTGTGGTTGTTGTTGCGGTTGTGGTTGTGGTTGAGGCGCCAGCGCCGTTTCCAGATTTAGATTGAGATTGAGGTTAAGATTTAGCTGCTCATTAATGCCATTTGAGACTGGGGACGTCATCGTCGCTGTGGAATTCAATTGGGTTTTAACATAGGTCGCAAATTGTCGCTTCATCGCGCCAGCGAGTGTATGGAACCAGCCTGATTGATTGATGATGATTGAGTGATTGATGCAGTGCAATACAATATGGTGCGAGCGAGCAAGCGAGCGAGCGAGCGTGCGTGCGTTTAAGTGTGTGAATGTGTGTGTGTGTGTGTGTGTGTGTGTGTGGTGTGTGTGTGGTGTGTGTGTGTGTGGTGCGTGTGTGTGGTGTGTGTGTATGTGTGTGCAGTGTGTGTGTGTGCAGTGTGTGTGTGTGTGTGTGTGTGTGTACACAAAGAAGAAGAGAAAAAAAATAGCACACGAAACGGAAAATAAAAAAGAAGAGAGCACAAGCACAATATGCTAAGAATTAGTCGAGAGCCACAAAAAGCGTACGCAAATGCAAAAAAATGCAATAGCAAAAATCAAATTGAATAAGAAAAACCAAATGCGATCTGCGGCACGCCGCAGTTTGAATACGCTTGCAGCAAATAAAGCCGAATATTAAGAAAGGCTATTCTCTTTCACGATCTGATTGATTTAATCATCATTTTTTATTCCATGTTTTTATTTACGTTTTTTATTTCTTTTTATTATTCCCCTTAAATATTTTCTATTTTATTGTTGCTATGGTTAGCTATAGCTATATGATATACTAGTCCAATCCGATTGGACGTCGTGGACCGGAGTCAGGAGACGAATATTTGCCAAGTTTCAATAGGAAACTTAATCCAACTTGTTAAAAAAAAATGGGTACACAAAATGCGGACAGACGGATTGACTACCGGGTAGTGATGCTTATCAGCAATATATATATATACATAGTTAATGGATATATATATGTAGTAAATCAGAGGATTGGATATATAAACAAAATTAATTCGTGCAAAAACTGAACCAATGACCGATTTTGCTCCAATTTGTGCAAAGGTATATCAATATTGAGCTCAGGTTTGCATAGAAATAAAAACAGACGGACTATTGGCTAATCCAGAATAGTTCAGGGGCAAAAAACGTATTGTTATTGAACTGTTATATTTATGGATGCTGCTTTCTCTGCAAGGGTATCCACCAAGCAAAACAGAACAGAACAGAACAGAACATAATATTATAGATAAAGTTGATTAGCAACACCTACCCGATTCGGCATTACTGGAATAGATCAGCTGCTCCCTGGCATCTGGATTGGAGCTGCTGCTGCAGCTGCTGCTGCTGCCACCGCTTGTTGTTGTTGTTGCTGTTGTTGTCTGGCCGAGCAGCTGACGCCGTGCGTACAACTTGCTCAGCTTGCTGCCCGTCGGCACGGATGAAGTTCCAGCACCAGAAGCACCAGTAGCACCAGGAACACCAACACCAACAGTTGCTGGAGCATAATCTGATTGCATTTGGTCTGTAGCTGCTCTGGCAGGCTGGCTGCCAAATGGAGTATTTTCAATTGTTGCTGCTGCTGCTGGAGATGTTGTTGCTGTTGTTGTTGATGTTAGCGGCAACGGTTGATATTGCAATTGTGTTGCACTGCCCACACCAAAGTGTCCAGCGGCTGGCGGTGGGAATGTTGCTGCTTTTGCTGTTGTTGTTGTTGTTGCTGCTGTTGCTGCTGCTGCTGCTGTTGATGGTGCTGCAATTGCAATTTGAGAGCACGTCGATTGCGTAGACGATTGACTAGAAGTGGAGTGCGAGTGCGACGACGACGAAGCAGCAGAGCACATGTTCGAGTGGGAGGGGGAGGGGCCGCATGTGGGAGGCGCCACATAATTGCTGTGAAACGGATTCGTGCTCGTGCCGGGCGACGGACGTGACGCAGCCGCCTGATGATAATGATAATGATGTGACTGATGTTGCTGTTGCTGTTGTTGCTGTTGCTGATGCTGATGTTGCTGATGTTGCTGTTGCTGATGTTGCAGATGATGTTGCTGATGATGTTGCCGCTCGGCAGCCTCCTTTTCGCGCAACTGATTCTGTTGATGATAAAAGCGTTGCAGCACTGCAAAAAGCGTGAAAAAGATACGTGGGAATTATTATAGTTGTTAATTTGGTAAATTATTATTATTAAATACAGCAATAAACTAAACTCTATTATGAGCTATATTATATTGTTATTCAAATACTATTTTAACATTTTTGAAGGAGAAATATAAATATATATAAAGGTTAAACATGTATTTTTAATTTTTAAATATAATATAAAAATATAATTGAATCATCTTTGTTGGGATTTATCTGGAAATTTTGCTTCTGTTTGTTGATCTTCTGAATATTTGATTGCTTTTTATTAATATGGTGCATTAATCATATTTAAACATTTTGTAGATATTTTGTCAAGTTTTGCAATCCTCTTAGTAGGATAATAATAATAGTAAGATGATAAAACCAGTTCGAAGTAGACTGTTCAATATAATAAATCTGTTGATTAATATTATGTCAGAGTATTTACAAAATATATCAAATGAAACTTGATCTGTGTTTGGTATACGAGAACTTATATTCCAAATTGAAAATCTGTGAGACAGACGGACAGATCAATGAAAGTTGAACTCTTTTTTAATAGATTGAAAGTGGTTGCAATATCCCTATCCCTCCGCTCACCTATGGGACTCTGATTGCCTGGTTGTAGTCGTTGCTGTTGCTGTTGCTGCTGCTGCTGCTGTTGCTGTTGGTGTTGCAGCTGCTGTTGATTGTTCAGCTGCAATGTTGTTGCTGTTGCCGTTGCTATCGTTGGCTCTGTTATTAGCGGCAAACTCAATTCAGTGGCGACATTAACAATTTTACTATTATCACAGGTGTCATAAAACGTTTGCAACATTGTATCCGTTGTCCTTGCTGTTATTGCTGTTGTTGTTGTTGGTTCTCCTGCTGCTGCTCCTGCTGGCAAACGCCACTTCTCAGTCGGAGTTTGTTGCTTACTATGCGGCAGTGATGTTGTTGTTGCTGTTGCTGTTGGTGTTGTCATTGTTTCAATTGGTGTTGTGGCCTTTGACTGTATTGGTGTTGTGATGGTTGTCGCAATTGACTGGTGTTTCTTTTGGCTGAAGGGCGATGTCGTCAAATTGCGTAGAATCGATTGACCTGTGCCACGATAGAGATCAGAGAGTTAGAATAAGTTTTTTTTTTGTTGAGAAAGGGATAAAGTGCACAAACCGATGCTGCTGAAAACCGATTCCTTTTTGGGGCTCTCATCGCAGTATTTGTAGTGCGAACCATTGCTCAATTTGCGTTGCATAAATGGCGATTTGCGATAGAGCTTGTTGATGTTGTTGTCGCTGTTGATGTTGTTGTTGCTGCCACCCGGTGGCGAGATGGGACTGGCACTGGCGCTGCTGCTGCTGTTGCTACCACCGCTGCTCAAATAGTTGAATGTTGTTGTTGTTGCCGCTGATGATATTACTGTTGGTTGTTGTTGTTGGTGTTGTTGTTGTTGGTGTTGTTGCTGCTGTTGCTGATGCTGTTGTTGTTGAGGTAGTTGTGTGGCTGATTGCATGAAATACTGCGGTCCCCGCAGCAACTGTTGTTGCTGCTGTTGTTGCTGTTGCTGCTGGTAGCTTGGAATCTGTGTCGGTTTTATTGTCTTTGCTGTCAGCTGTTGACCTGTTGTTGTTTTGCCATAAAAAGGGATAGATGTTGGTGTTGTTGCTGCTGCTGCTGTTGTTGTTGTTGCTCTGCAATTAACGCATAATTGTTATTAGTAGTTGCCACTTAAATACAAAGCCCGTTATGTGCCAAAATAAAAACACACACAAAATGTACGGCAGCGAAAGAGAAAGAGACACACAGAGTAAGAGATAAACAGAGAGTTAGAGAGAGAGAGAGAGAGAGAGCGAGAGAGAGAGAGGGAGAGAGATATGTAGGAAGTTTCTGTGTGATGCGGCGCAAGTGAGGGAGCGAGTGTGTGCTGTGTGTGTGTATGTGTGTAGAAGGAGCGAATGAGTGTGAATTTAATATTTACAATATAGCAAAAAAAAACGATGAAGATGAGAGCAATACAAGTGCGTGAAAGAACAAGCGAACATCAAAACTAAAGAGAGTGAGCGGGAAAGAGATTTAATCACACATAATATATATAAATATATATATATATATAAACATATATATTTCAAATTTAACAAAATTCCAAATTTAAAAATGCGTATTGCTAACTAACCGAAATGGAAGTAGAACAATTTTCTGAATTCACAATAAAAATCATTTTTATCGATAATTGATCATCACAACCGTTTCAGTAAACGATATTTATCGCTAAGCTAATATTAAAGTTATCTCTCTCTCTTCCTCCCTTTCTCTCTCTCTCTCTCTCTTTCTCTCTCTCTCGTTCTCTGCACTCTTAAGATTCCACTTTTCAGCCTGTTCCTAAAGCAGAAAATTCCATAAGTATAATTTTAGGGCGCCAGATGGCGCTGCACAAGCCGAAAGAGAACAAATGTCTTGCAATTTTTTAGTATGTTGAATCAACACTGGTGAAAAGCGAAACTCAACACACCAACAAAACGAAAAAAAAAACCTGATCAAAAACAAGATGGAAGATGGAACACAAGCGAAAGACGTGAATAAGAGAAAAAAAATACACTTAAATAGCATTTATTTATATAGTTACATATATATATATATATATATATATATATATGTTGACATAAAGTTAAAGTTTATAGATACATATATACAAAAGCGATGTGAATGTGGATGTATGTGTGTCTGTCTGTGTGTGTGTATGTGTGTATGTGTGTGTGTGTGTATGTGTGTGTGTGTATGTGTGTGTGTGTATGTGTGCATGTGTGTGTGTATGTGGTGGCATCGAAACAGATCAAAATGGCATAGAACAACAGCAACACAATTGCAATTGCTAAGCACACACAACAACAACAAAAACAACAACAAAACATAGCGGAAAAATATTCAATATAAATTTCATTAAAAAAAATATTCGCAGCAAATGTATAGAAACTTATAAGCATATAATGAAATTACCTCGTTTATGTGTGAACTGTATTTTCGGCAATAGAAATTAACAAAAACATAAGGACAAAAGGCAAAAATGTTCAACAATGAGCCACAAGCAACAAGCAACATGCAACTGAATAACATCAACAATTAATCATTTCAAATGAAGTAAGAATGCTCTAGTCGAGAGAGCTCGACTGGGAGATACCTGAACCCAAGTGTTTACTGTCATTGAAAAACTTTTATCGGCAAACGATTCTTATCGATTTGAGGGATAACAGAGCAAGTTATGGATCAATTTATCTTACAAATTTGACTATATATATACTATATGGAATCGGAGATATTTTCTGACTTTTTACATACATATTTGTACAGCTTTACAGACAATTTTCAATGGGTTCAGTGTATAATACTAATTATTAAGCAAAACAGAAAAACGGCTAGGGTTAATAAAATATAAAATTAATGTGTTAATTAATGCGCAGGATAACAGTAATAACAATAATAATAATAATAATAATAATAATAACAATAATAATAATAACAATAAGAAACTTGGTCGTACTTACTGAATTTTACTTTTGATTGTGGGAGGATTTTTTATAGTCTTGACTTTTTGTATTTGTTTCGTTTATCATATCATGGTAAGGGTATATAAATTATTACTATATATTTATATGTGTATGTATATATATATATATATATATATACATATATTTATATATAGTTATATGTAGTTGATTGCTTGCAATATCGATTTTATATAATTAATGTTTTGTTTTTTTATGTTTTTATATTTTGGTTTTAATCGGTTTTACAGTTTGTCTGGTTTTGTTTTTCATTTTATTATAATAATATTATGTATTAGGAATTAAGTAACCTACAAAAAATGGTAATAAAAGAAGGATGAAAATAGAAAATCAAAAAAACATACAAATTAAATAGTCAATATAAAACGCAACATATTTCAGAAATTATTATTTTTTTACGTATTTTTTTTTTTCTTTAGATGTATGTAATATTTATGTGGGGATTGGGGGCAATGGAGCGGGGATTACGGCTTACTTATACGACTTGATATACTCTAGAGTGGGAGTGGTACCTGGTCAAAAAGTGGACTGCTAAATATTGTATGTATATATATAAAAATGTATATATATGAAATACATAAATAAATATATATATGGCGAATACAATGCTCCAATAAGTACTGACAATATATAAATATATAGCGAGCACCCCTCACCAGAATTAAGGCTTACGTGTTTCGCATAGAAACGAAACGGAATGAAACGAATCGGGATGAAACGAATCGGAATGAAACGAATCGGAATGCAATTGTCAGTACTTCCCAAGGAAAGTGCATTCGAAGTGCATTTAGCAGTGTGTCAAAATGGTAGTAGAAATAAATAGATAACAGAATTGTGCTCAAAATTTTTAAACCAAAATGAATTAAAGAAATTATTAAAAGAGAAGAGAAAAAAACAAACAAAAATCAAACAAAGGTAAGGGAATTGTGTGAGCGTGGAAAAGAAAGAAAAAAATAGAAAGAATAGAATAGAAGAAGGCATGCCAACTCGTTGTTTAGGAATACGTTAAAGAAAAAGCATTTAATTTCAATTGTTTTCTGCATTACACAACAGATAATTACCGACTTTAGCAATCACCCTACGATTAGGTACAGTTTTAGTTGTAGTTGTTTTTTTTTTATTATTATTTTTTATACTTTTTTTTTTTGGTATTATTTTCGCCTACCTGTTAGGAAATTTTGTTTTGTTGTCAGAGTTAGCTAAAGAAATCAAAACGCAACGTAACGGAATGAAACAAAAGCGGAAACGGAAACCAAAAAATGTATACATAGAAACGAAGCGTTTGTTGTGTTCTTTGACGCTCACACACACACACACACACACACACACACACACACACACACACACACACACACACACACACACACACACACACACACACACACGCGCGCATACAGCAGACATCAGACCACAAAAAAGGATTTCGCATGTGGTTTGGACATTGTTGTTTGGGTGTTTTGGCTGGTTACTGGCAATGGGACATGGGGGCAAGGGGTCGGGGGGGTGGTGGGGGTGTGGGTATATGAGGTGGGGTGGGGTATGGAGGCAAGTCTCAAAAAATAAAACAGAGAGAACGAATGCGGTCATGTAATCACCTCGTCAGCGTGGAGTCACCATTGGCGCGCAGCCGCCTGCCCGCAGCGGAGTCGACAACATTCTGAAACCAGCTGGGCACATCAACTTTGGCTTGCTCGTAGATCTTGATGAAAGGCTGGGCCAGCAGCTCCGGATATTTGGGACGATCCTGATGGTTCTTGGTGAGGCTACAAAAAAAACATATTCAAAACGTAAAACAACACATACAATACAAATATTGACATTTTGTTTTACCACTTGATGACAAAATCACGAAACTGCTGACTAAAATTGTAGTCCTCGCCAAAGGGCAGGCATGGCGGCTCCGAGTCCAGCACCTTGGTGAGCACCTCAAAGTCCGTATTGCAGCCCGCGTACGGGGAGCGTGCTGTGGCTAATTCCACAAGCGTTATGCCCAGCGACCAAACATCGGCGCGTATATCATACTTTGGTTTCTTCGGATCGATCCGTTCCGGCTGCACAAAAAATGTAATAGATAAATAAATAAATAAATTGGAATTTGAACTTGTGTGATTATTTATTGTTGAACTGTGCTTTTTAGTTTATTAACTCATATCGAATTCATTGTCAACAAAACCATTCAAGTTCTTGGTCAATGGTATTATGGATGAACCTTATACAACCAAGACGCTCTTGCACTTCTCTTGTACGTCCAATTCTGCTATAAGAATCCATATCCCATTTTCACCAAAACATGTTGTATTAAAACCTACTCTATAATTCGCCCACTTTCTCTTAAGCACTTTACTACTCCCAATTATAATAATAGACTATAATGGATTTTGGATTGCATGCTAATTCGGAGTCCTCTATTTCTAGTATTAGATACTCAATTTTAAATGTCTTGTTTAACTAACTATTTTAAAATATATTTTATTGTTTTTTTAAATAATTTTAATTCCAATATTTAATTTTATTTGATTGACTTTTTCTCTTTTGTGTGTGTAAATAAATAAGCTCACCGCCATGTAGGCTGCACAGCCAGCGGAACGTGTATTCGCCTTGGAGTCCACCAGGCGACCGCTGATGCCAAAATCGCAAAGTTTTATGTTGCCGCGCTCATCGATCAAAATGTTTGAGGGTTTCACATCACGATGGATGACGCCGTGCTTGTCCTTCAGATAGGACAATGCGTTGACCGTCTGTTAAATATAGAAGAAAAGCACATTAATTTATTACTATTTGCCTAATCTCAAATTTCAATATCAATTTAATTTATGCAAAACTCAAATATACTGCATATTGAACTACTATATCATATAGCTGCCATACAAACAAGCGGTCGAAAGTTCAGTTTGAAGTTATGGGAACGTGATAGGCGTAGACAGTCAACTGATTTAATATATTTATATATATATATATATGTATATATATATATATCTACACATATGTGAAATACTCTGTGAAAATAGCTTAAAACGTACAAAAACAAAAGAAAATATTTCAAACTTGACACTAAATTTAAAAGTCAGCAGGTTGACGCCAGGCGAGAAGAGTATCGAATCTTCGGCGTGCCTCAGATTGCGTATTTTTTCTTGTTAAAGACTTTATTTCCTATTTGCTACGCTCTTCACTTTATTCAAAAAACAGCTACATTTAAATGTTGGTAGAGAAAATTGAAAATTTGGGAAGAAAATTTGTGAAACTAACAGAAATTTACGAAAGAAAAATTGGAGGAGCCAATTCACAACCTGCTCTAAGGAGGAAGAAGCTGGAGCTGACACATATTTAATCAGACTTCAGGAGGAATTATGCGTCTTTGAATTCAACTCGAAATATAATACACAAGGCCCCATCTATAAGGTTGTCTCGAAGATGGCGCAGTAATGTGTTGAGATATTCAAAAGACTAGGAAAGAGCAATAGGGTAACCGGGCAACGAAATTGCTGACCATAGACAATCATAGTGTTTCGACAGGACTCAATTGGAGTGAGGTAAGAAACCTTAGAAGAACAAGAACAAAAAATCTATGGACGATTGTCTGTATATAGAGTAAAAACGCTACGCGAATTATACCAGTTATCCTGAGGGATTAATGACTTACGTAGCAAACTAAGAGTGGCTCAGTTAGTACAAAACAACTGTGTTGAGAACTGGTAACAATAACAGCATTCGTGCTTATTTATTAGAGCGAGGGACACAAGTCTGGCATCTAACTAGTGAACTTACCGCCACAGTGACTTTGCCGAGGATGGGCTCTGGTACCGGCTTCTTGGACTGTTTGAGCAGCTTGTCGAAGCACATGGACATCAGCTCCATGCATATCCAGACATCTGGATCACGAACGAAACAGCCCAGACATTTGACAATGTATTTGCAATCGTGCGATTTCAGCACCACATCCAGATCCATTAAAATGCGTTTGTTCTCCTCGGCATTGCCGGTGCGTCGCATCTGTTTAACGGCGATTATTGTGTTGCTGGACGAGTGGAGCATTTTGACGACATTGCCACTTGTACCATTGCCCAGATCGCCCAGATGCTGCAGATCATGGATGTCTGTCGGATATTGCCGGTCGTTGATATTCAATTTGCCCGTTTGGCCCATGATCATCTTCAATTTTTTATCCGTTTCCGTTTCCGAGGGATGTGCCTGTGTCGGCAGTGGCAACATCATTCGTTTTCGGAATGTCCCCGATGTACCGGATTCATCTATACGAACAGAGAGAGAGAGAGAGAGAGAGAGAGAGAGAGAGAGAGAGAGATTAATAACACATTAATAAAAGTACATATGTTTGTGGTTTGATAAGGCTCAAGTTTCAGCAATGTGCAGATAAATAATAAATATTGCCACTCAACAATTTGTTTTTGCTCTTCTCCAATGACCGTTAAGTAAACAGAGTGTGTGTGTGTGTGTGGGTGTATATGGGTGGGTGTGTGGGTGTATGCTATGTATGCGCGCACACTGGCACAAAATTGATTTGCATTGCAACGGATATCGACGCCAAGGTCAATACTATTTATTTTATTGCATTTGTTGATAACACAGCAAAGACAGTTATTGATTCAAATTTAGTTTTAAAAAGGAATCGAAAGTTAATTTTATTTATATATATATATATATATATATATATATATATACTAAGTACCATGCAACCCCATATAGTATTTTGGTGTATGTTCTTGATCAGCATCTGTGTAAGCCAATCTTAGCGGCTATAAGAATACAAGTTCGCTTTTATTTAATCGATAGCTGTCTAAAAAAATCGATACAAATCGATTTTCAATAGCACTAAACTGCACAATTGTGCAAGATAGTCTTCCAATTGATATTTATATATATATGTATACCGATATATTTCTGAATCACTAAACACATTTCATTAAGTTCACGTAAGAAACTGCTGGTTTCAGGGTATCTCCTAGTCTATCTATCTCGACTAGAGCATTCTAGCTAATTTAGAAAGCAAAATACTAACCAAATCAAGAGTGCTCATAGGCATATCGGATGCCAAGATTGAAGAAATGTATAATAGTTAAAAAATTATCAGAGAGATAGAGAAATGTTGTCAAAACTATAAAATTTGCATAAGATAAGTTAAGTGGATATCGATTAAACTCGATAACCATATTGTTCATACTATTTTACGGCAGAGTCAACAAATTTTACGTTTAGATAGCTGCTGATGCCCAAGCTTAAGGTTGATTAAGTCGTCAGTAGTAGTTTATTAGCTGATATTACACTTGCATTAGAGTATGCGGCAGTCGGATACGCCCGACTTGAAACAACTGGAAGCGTGCATTGTTGTTGCCGATTTTATGGCTGGTGCTATTGTTACTGCTAAGGTTAAATAAAGTTATTGCCTTACAGCAAGACTATTACAATCACACTGAAGAAAAAAGAAAAACAAGAACAGCACACAAACAAGCTGATCATAAAAATATAAAATGTGTATTTGTAAACAATGCGTAAATTGGCAAAACGACAAAAAGAAATAATAAAAATAAAAAAACAACAACAAAAACAAAAACAGACGAATACAGAAAAACACTCATTTCGTCGCCTTGCCATCCTCACAGTCTCCACTGTATGTGTGTGTGTGTGTGCGTGCGTGTGTTGAGTGTGTGAGTGTACGTGTGTTTGAGTGTGTGTGTGTGTGCTGGTGAAGAAACGTGAAACCAAAAGCGAATAACAAAACAAACAAGAAGCGCGTATCAAGACATTACTCCGGAAATGCCAAAAAATACAAAGAGAAAAAATGCCAACAAACATGCCAAATGAAAGCGACAACACATACACACATACACATCCATACACACATACACATATGCATATATTTAATATATATATATATATATATATATATATATATTAATAGAGTTGGCTAGAGATTCCAACCTGATCCCGATCCCGCAGATTTTGAAGGTTTTTTTTAATTAGTTCTGTTTCGCCAGAACAAAGCTTCTTTCAACCATCAAAAAGCGATTTTCATTTGTATTCATTTCAAGAGAATTACGGTTTTTTATTTTTAAAAATTTTTGATTAACGTTCCCAATATAAATGCTAATTTACTAATTATTGCGAATTTCGGAATTGAACGCAATGATCGGAATTCCAATTAGAAATACTTAATTACTTTGAATATTGAAAGCCATAAGCAAAGTAAATTTTTTTGAGGCCAGCTCAAGGTCTGGGATATTTAAGGTAAAAGGTACGTAAAATAAAGGTCTTCAGAAATCAATCATGTCAATTTCATGAAATTGCAATTACATACTTCCTCCAATTCAAGGCAAGTCCATTTTATATAGCAAAAAAAAGTTATCGATAGTAAAGAAAACTTCGTATAAAAAAATCTATTTCAAAAAGGCAGCGTAATTTTGACGGCCGGTTTGGAGACAGCAAAACTAAAATCAACAATGTTAAAACTGTAAACTATGAGGATTCTGTGCAATAGTGTCAAAATATTAAACTTTGATATATTTTGACGGCGGTTATCGTGATACCACCATATAAGCTTTTACTGTGTAAAAGAGCTTGTGAAATTATTCTTTTTTTTTGTCTGGAGATCTGAAAACTGAAATTCACACTGTTAACTCATTGTTAACATGTGTGGATTTTGTGAACAGCTGTTCGACGGTGTTAAAAGAACAAAATAGACATATTTTGACGCGGCTTATCCGCATCTCCTCTTCCTCTTCCAAATCGAACTCCATATTGTTGTGAATGAAATATATAGATTAAATTATTGGAATCGTTAAGAAAAAATTAATTAATTTTTGGCTCTCAGCAGACCTTTTCTTTTTTTTTTTGAAGTTTTAAAAACGAAATAAATTGCATTTTCGTGAGCGAAATACCTTTTTTGTTCGATTTGTAAAACATAAACTAAAACTGCGGTCATACAAAATCCAATACGAATCAATGCGAATAAGACATAAACACAAACAAACACACGCACACAGGCGCACAAAGCATATGCAAGAGGAGGCAAGTCTATGTTTTGATGCTGCTCTCTCTCTTTCAGCCCCGCTCTCTCTCTCTCTCTCTCTTTGCTGCTGTTGTTTTGTTTGTTTTCTCCCCCAGTTTTTTTTCGTTTTTGGTCGATTTGTTTTGTTCGCAGCGTGCGCTTATCTATGCAATCACCGAGAAAGGCAGAAAGATCGATAACATGCATATGTATGGATTTATGGATTGATGGATGTATGTATACATGGATGTTAGCTAGCATTTATCAAATTTCAATTTCTTATCGGTTGATTACTTACTTATGGGCAGATTGGGCGTTGGGCGCATAATTCTGGTGGGCGGGCCAAATTCGCCGATACCTGACGCTGGCGCCGGCAACGCTGTCGGTCTTGTGGGTGAGGCGTTGACGTCGACGTTGGCAGAGACAGAGGCGTTGGCAGAGACAGAGGCGTTGGCGGCGACAGAGGCGGCATTTGCGGCTGCTGTAACTGTCGCAGCTGCCGTCGCTGCTGCTGACGCTGCTGCTGCCGCTGCTGCTGTCGCTGCTGCAGCACTAACAGCGACTGCAGCATTTGGTTGCTGTTGTTGTTGGTGTTGATGCTGATGTAGATGTTGATGCTGATGATGTTGATGTGGTGTTGTTGCCGTTATTGTTGTGGGTCGGACGCGGGCGACGGCGCCGCGCGCATTCGATAAGACGATTTGTTCATGCGACTCGTTTTGTGCCTGCAGCGCAACCTCCAGCGATTGCAGCCGACTTCCAATTGTCTCAAATTCAATTGTGCTGGACATACTGCTGCTGCTTCCTCTTCTTCTTCTGCTATTGCTTCTTCTTCTTCGTCTATTCGCTTCAGTTGTTGCAAATTCGATTTTTTTCTGCTTCCGTTGCGTTATGTATTTATACACACACACACATGCACGCACACACACACACACACTTTGGCGCGTGTGTGTGTGTCTCTCTTTCACTCTCTGGCGCTCTGTGCGCTTGAACTTTCCACTTGCACACACGCACCAAAAAAAAATTTTTAACAAAAAATAAAAACAGCAATCAAGTGCGACAAAGACGCACGAACGAACTCACGCACGCACGAACGCACGCAGCACACACACAGTCACGTAGAAGAACAGAGCAGAAACAGCAACAACAACAAGAATAAGAATAAGAATGGGAGAACAACAACAACAGCAGCAGCGCAGCTCGCAATTCTTTTCTTTTCACTCAGCACTCGGGGTTTTGTTTTTGTTTTCGTTTTTTTAGGCGTGTGCTATTTGCTGCGTATGCTAGTGTTTGTTTCCTGACTGGCGCGAACACTTGCACTTTTGCATTACACGACAATTTTGCTTTTATTGCTGCCTAATTCGCATATACAGCTATAAAACAATGTGAAACACTTCACCACCAACAAGAAGACAGTGTGTACGACAATGTGACCATGCGCCACAAGCGCTAAAATGCCCTCAAACTACTAGCACAACTCTTATCGATATATCGATATTGCAACATTTGCCGCAAATAATTATATTTTTGTGTGTCTCTTTGGTTTGTGCATCACATTTCAATAAGTTTCAATAGTAATAAGCGTAGTTGAATTTATTGACAGTCAGTTCAAATAATTTAAAGGTTATTGTGCTCAAGGACAAATATCAGCGAATATATGACGATAGAAAATACCAGAAACTCGCAGATGTGATTAAAAAACGTAAATCAAACTGGAGAAAAAGGCTGAGTTGGCAACACTATATTTTGCCACTGTGGATTGTTTTCAACGAGGACAAGTCGTGTGCGCGAGTGTTGGGTGCAGCAGAAAAAAAAAGCAAAAGGAACAATAAATTAAAGCGAAAAACAGTGCCACCGACAAAAGGAAAAAGAACAGGTCACAACACAAACACCATAACGCGGCTCATTTTTTTCCCGTTGTTGTTGGTGTTGTTGTTGTTGTCTCTGCACCAACAGAGGGCGATTATCCACAGCACGCTTTGACCAAATGTGGTAAAAATAGCAGCGAAAAAGCAGCAGCCGTCGTCGCCGACGTCGCCGTTGTTGTTGTTGGCCGACGCCGACTCAATAAAACAAAAAAGAAGAATAAAAAAAGAAACCCACACAGAAGCAATAAAATTTGCCAAAATTGGAGCAAATCACATCACGAGCGAAAAGGGGCAAAAGCCAAAAACAGAGAAGAACAACAAGAAAAGAAGAAGACAAGTGCAAGTGCATTCCGCCAAACACGCACACACACACGCACACCCACCTACACACACACACAGACAGATTTTGAACGACGGCAATGTCACGACCACGTCCGCGCCTCCCACCCATTGGCATTCCGCGTGAACCGGAACCGGCATTGTAAGTGCATTTTAAATATACATATTTTTTTTTGGTTAAGCGAGCTGAAAATGGGTTATGATATTATGATTATGACACTTGTTCGTTGCGCATACACACGCACACATACACTACACCAATTGCATGTTATAAAATTTGGGCAAAAGCGATACTTATTTTATTTGTATGTTTTTCTCCGTGTGTGTGTGTGTGTTTGCTCTTCTGTTGAACTGGTTCGATGAATTGAACAAGAACAGCACAGCTTAATTTTTCCCAGCCGCATTCTGTATACCCTTTTCAAATTGAATGCAATTCAAATATGCCCTTAAGTGTATAGAGTATAGAGAATGACCAAGCATTAATGAAGCATTCAATAAGTCTAATTTTGAAATCCTGAATTTATTTGATTTGTGGAACCTATTCATTTTTGTATGTAGTATATCGATATAGATCACTTTTTTCGATCTGTAAGGAGAGCTTAAACTTAATATATATAGTTAAATTGTATTCTTTACTAAATTATGTTAATGTTGCTGTCCTACTCCCACCTATAAGCTGAATAACCAGCCAGTGTTATTAAATAAGTAAATAAATTAATAAATAATTACATCTTCTACTTCTGTTTTTTTTTTGCAGTGTACCGCCGCGTAATCTGGACTCGCGGGCCACCATACAAATCGGCGATCAGACGTTTGACATCGATGCCGATAGTCTGGAGAAGATTTGCGATTTGGGTCGCGGTGCGTATGGCATCGTGGAGAAGATGCGCCATCGCCAGACGGGCACAGTGCTGGCCGTGAAACGCATACCGATGACCGTCAATTTTCGGGAACAGCAACGTCTAATCATGGACCTGGACATATCGATGCGGTCCAGTGACTGCCCCTACACGGTCCACTTCTATGGGGCAATGTATCGCGAGGGCGATGTCTGGATATGCATGGAGGTGATGAACACCAGTCTGGACAAATTCTATCCAAAGGTCTTCAAGAATGAGCTAACCATGGAGGAGACAGTGCTCGGCAAGGTGCAGTCCCATACATCAATCATAAATAACATAATCTGTATTTGTATAATGATATCCTTGTTCCTTTTTGCAGATTGCGATGAGCGTGGTAAGCGCATTGCACTATCTGCATGCCCAGCTGAAGGTCATCCATCGGGATGTGAAGCCATCAAACATATTGATCAATCGCAGCGGTCAGGTCAAGATATGCGACTTTGGCATCTCAGGTGATAAGTCAGCCAGCCAGAAAAAATGCAATAATTCCATTCTAGACGTCTATATATATATATATATATATATATATATATATTATTGATCAGCATCAACACCAGATTTAGCCATGTCTCAAAAACTATAAAGAGCTATAGACTGCACGTTTAGCATACGTAGCTCAAATTTAGATCACAATTCTATAGATATAGCTTTGCAATTGAATTGTAATGCATAGCCTGGCTTTAAGATCGGTTAAAACACACAGATTATGTGTAACTGAAACATATTTTCATATTCATATTACATATATTTATATTGTTGTCTCGACTAGAGTATTCTAACTTGCTTCAAGATGATTTATTTAATTTTACCTGATGGAAAACATTACTAGCATTCATTTCAGTCAGAAAGAAAGAGAGAGAGAGTCAGAGTCAGAGTGAGAGAGACAGGTGCAAATAAGTCAGTAAAATTACAATACATGCATCTATATATATTTATTTGAACAATTGATAAAATATTGAACTGATTGTTAAATCTGTCTATGCTCAGGCTATCTGGTTGACTCCGTAGCAAAGACTATAGATGCCGGCTGCAAGCCATATATAGCGCCGGAACGGATCGATCCACAAGGTAATCCAGCCCAATACGATATACGTTCCGATGTTTGGTCGCTGGGCATAAGTATGATTGAGATGGCGACCGGACAATATCCCTACAACAAATGGCGAACGCCCTTCGAGCAGTTGCGTCAGGTGAGCCATTGCATATCCACTTGCTATGTACAAAAATATATATATGTTGTGTGTAGGTTGTCGAGGATGATCCGCCTCGATTGCCAGATGGTTCGTTCTCTGCTGAGTTCGAGAACTTTATAGCGACATGCCTGCAGAAGGAGTATACCGCGCGGCCCAATTACGAGCAGCTGCTGCGGCACAGCTTCATTGTCGAGCATTTACAGCGGAACACGGACATCTCCAAGTTCGTTGCCCGGATATTGGATCTGCCAGAGGGGGAGCAGGCGCAGCCACAGTCGCAGTCGCCGCAATAGGATGGATTGCATATTTTGTATGATCCAAATATACATTTGCCGCTGTCTTCTACATGCATTTGCTATGTGTGTCTGTCTGTCTGCCTCTGTCTCTGTCTGTTTGTTTTTTGTTCAACTGTGTATCTCTCAGTGTATTGTAAGAGAAACAACAAACCAAACAAAATCAAAAAAAAAAGAACAGCGACAAAGATTACAAATTGTTAGCTTAAGTATATCTGAAATGGATTGAAATCAAATCAAATCAACAACATAACATTTATGTATAAATTTAAATTTGTATATATGTATACATATATATATATGTATTTATATATATGTATATATATATATGTGTATATATATGTATTTATATATATATATATGTATTTATATATATATATATATGTATTTATATATATATATATGTATTTATATATATATGTGTATATATATATATCGCTTAATCAGTTAATTAGTAACGAGAATTCTTAACATTTTATTTGCCTTTAAATCTAGATTTTATTCGTCCGAAAAAGAGAAGCAATCATTTCAATTTGTCAATTGGTTGTATAGTAAATGTAGTAATTAGAAATGGACATCACTGCTGGAATAGCGCTTTGCGAATGACCACTGTATATATACACATATGTACATGCATATATATACAAACAAACACACCACACACACACACACACACATATATATATATATATATATATATATATACATTTATTCTTCCTGCATCGGAGTTTTTAACAATTGCAGCGCTCAACAAATTATCGAAACTAAAATGAAAATGAAACGAAACTGTGCCTCTGGTTTTGCAGCCCATCATCTAGTGGCTGTCAAACTGTATGCTGTAAAATGTAAACTGTAAGAGATACACACGCACACCCCACACACACACGTTATTTACATAAATAATGCCGTTAGCCACCAAAATATATATAGCGCATTACCAACAAAAACAAGAATAATAATAATAAACGCCAGGCAAAATAAAATGGTGTAAATTGTTAACAAAAAAAAAAAACCTGAAATAGCTAATTAATGTTGAAAGCATGCAACTATATTTTTGTGTAATTACTTGTTGATTTACATATATATATTTTATTATTAACTTATATACGCATATACCTTAATATAAACTCACTGTAAAATGAAGCAAACAAAACGAAAGCTGCTTGGAAAGCTGAATGAATTTTAATGTTAGCTATTAATGAGAAATGCGTGAAGAGCAATTTCGAGAACTGTTCATTCAAATTGATTTACAAGCAAAACTGCTTTACTAATAATATGCACACATACGGAATGCATGCAAAACGCACATACAAATGCATTACTAAGCAACTCATGCAAGCTACAACATTTGTTTGCGTGTGTGTGTGTGTGTGCCAATTAATAGTTGGAATGCGTGGAATTAGACACGGCAGTCAATTACATATACATATATATACGAGAACAACAATCATTTATTATTTATGTTTTAAGCAATGTTAAGCAATGCATTAGCAAACATAATCTTAAAAGTTTCCATTGTGCTTCTAAAGTTCTGCAAACAAAAAAGTAAGAAACGTATTGAATAAAATTATTATATTTAATAACTGCCTCCCACAAATTGCGTACTGGCATCCATTATTAAATCAGCTAAGTTGGCAAATTTCTAAAAGTTATTTATGCTGAATTTGCGAGTTATTTTTTATATAGCTGAGACGCTGCAATTTTCGATAGATCTTTTTAAGGATTCTTGATTTAAGTCTAAATCTTAACTAAACTTAAAGCATACTGTCAAGCTGTTCAGTAAACTCAATGCGGCAAATTAGTAGTGGCGAATGTAAATATTTAATGCATACTTTTAGGGCGAATAAAAGCACTGCCTCATATGGTACAATAGTACAATAAATACGGTTACTTAATTTGATTACACCGGTACACTTATACATTGGTACACTTGTACACTGCCTTCGTCAGTTAACAGCCGTTGCAATTTGAAATGAACCATTGTGAATTAAAAAATATCCACCAGCAAATATCGGTATCGAACTTATCGATATATATGGCTAATTTTCAGTTGCAACAGTTTAATCGTTGGTGCTTATTGTGATTATTTATTGCTGCTTATTTACCGCCATAAAACACAATTGTTTATCTACGCGCAGCTGGCTTGAGCGATAAGCGATAATCTGCCAGTTGCCAGTTCGCATTGTGTGCTTAAAGAACAACGAGCCAAAAATAAAAATATGAGTGCAGCTCGCAATTTGTTGCTACTCTCCTCGTCTCGGCTGCATGGTCATGGATATTTGGAGCACGCTCGCCACCAACTGGATGAATTGTTCCAGGCGTAAGTTCAATCTACAAATACATAATTATACATTTCAACTTATATACAAGTCATTTTTTACCCGGCCCAGCAAAAATGTGAAAACGGTGCTCTTTGTTCCGTATGCGCTGCGTGATCACGATAAATACACAGCCACAGTACGCGCTGCATTGCAGCCCTGGGGCTATGCCGTCGAGGGGCTGCACACTCAACCCGATCCTGCGGAGGCGCTGCGCAAGACTCAAGCGATTTTCGTTGGTGGCGGAAATACGTTTGTGCTGCTGAAGCAACTGTACGAATTGCAGCTGGTGGAGCTAATACGTGAGCTGGTGTTGAAGCATGGCCTGATCTATGTGGGCAGCAGTGCCGGCACCAATGTGGCCACACGCTCTATTCACACCACCAACGATATGCCCGTGCAGCAGCCGCCCAGCTTTGAGGCCCTTGCGCTCGTCCCCTTCAACATCAATCCGCATTATCTCGAAACGGCTGCGGACACTCAACACAAGGGGGAGACACGCGACGAGCGTATCGAGGAATTTATCGCGTATCATTCGCGACCAGTGCTCGGGTTGCGCGAGGGCACCAGCCTCCGAGTGCAAGGCAATCTGGTCACACTGCTTGGCGATCGGAGTGCCAAGCTCTTCAAGGCGTAAGTGTGCTGCGATCGTTATCGATACCGATAACGCATTTTACGTTACAGGCCACCAGCAATTGTAGATAACAGATGTAACAGCTGCCACAGCTGTTATCTACAATTGCGAGTGGCCTATTGCAATATATATAAACATGCATCCTCTGTTGATTTCAGTGATGGCTCAGCCGTGGAATATGCACCCCAGGCGGATCTTAGTTTCCTGCTGGAGTCATAAGGCTTGCTGGCGTAGAAAACATTAACATACATTTATTTAAAAACATACATATATGTATATAAATTGTTGTATATTGTAATTTGTTATAACAAATGATATAGTCGGCATGTTCGTGATAGCTCTTATACGTAAATCATACATATATGAATATATATTATGCGCTTTTAAATCTATGACTACACAATAATAATTATACGAAACACATTTGTTTGAAAGGGATTATTAACTATGTACAATCAATAAATTTCCATTGCTAACAATAAACTAAAGCAATGATTACAACAATTATTTTGTTTCTTAAGGGAAAAGTACTTGAAATAAGCTGCTCAATTTTAAGACTTTTTTGTCGTTACTTGTAACGATTATTTTTTAAATTATTTAAATGCATCTTCAAGAGAACCATCTAAGATATATGCAAGATTCTCTGTTCGCTGTTTTCTGTCTATTCAAATATCATATCGAAATAAAAAAGTAAAATAATTAACGGGCAGATTTCCTTATTCGAACTGAACAACATTTTCTTATTTATAACAGTTGGCATTTGTAGAACAGTTAGCATCACTTTCAGTCATGATATCACCAGATAACATAACCGATTGAACATAACATTTTGTCAGCAAGGAATGAATGTTAACTATGCTTTTTATTTTAATTTTATTTTGTTTTTTATATGTAATATATGAATTAAACTTTGCAGAGAGTCGTTCTAATAGTTAAGGTGTATAGGAAATTGTAAACTAGCATAGATTATTAGAAGGAGCGCGTATAACAGTTGCAAGGTTTCCGATGAGGCAAGATTTAGGCCACATTCCATTCACATTGGCTAAGGCGGCATTTGATTCACATACACATTTCGTTTGATTGGTTTACTTCAACAGCCACTTCTTCAACTTAAGCATATCTAAGTCTATATGTATATAATATCTATAACACTTAGCTATGCATTAAACATATACATATACATATAAATATAGTATATAGGAATTCTGGTAATTGTAAAAAAAAATTTATAAGTAATACAGTTATAAGTTAATAAATAATTTATATACGTATATTGGCTAATTGAGAGCGGCTAATGACAAGCTAGGATTGGCCCTGAATATTGGCTAATGGCTGTTGTATGCACTGTTATACAACTGTTATACTCACACACGCACACACACACACACACACGCTCCATACGAACTTACACAATTACCTCCCATAAATGTGTACATAACGTCTATATATATATATATAAATTTAATATGCTTAAAACTTAAGCAAGCATTTTGGCAGCTACAAGTTACACACAATCCCCTGTCCCCTAACCCCTGACCCCTCCTCCTCCTCCCCAAGGATTCTCTTTTCAGCACTTAATTATATAACAATTCTTGTCTACCATTTTGAGCATTAAAAGTTTCACTTTAAAACAAGGCATTTACAAAAAAAAATTATTTATAAAAAAAAACAACAAAAATTGTCTAAAATTAAGCAAGCACACACACAGACACACACACAAATACACACAGACACACAGACACACACTTTAGAAAGGAACTGACGAAATTAAATAATCCTGCAACGTTGTTTTACTTTTGCAGAATACTTTTGTCATCGTAGCGAATGATGGCATCGCCGATTTGTTTGCGCGACGCCAAATGGATGCACTGCACCCGTCCGCATTTCGCTGGCAAAGTGCTGGGCATGGCTCCGCCCCTTGCCAAATGGTGGCGCACATCCAAACCGAAACGCAAATGGGGCTCGACAGCGCGCAATATGTGTACAGTGTGCTGGGCGGCGACAAACATGTCCAGGATGCTCTCGACGCCGCCAGCCGTTGGGCTATGCTGCAGCAGCTGCTCAATTTCCAGATCGCTGCGCATGATGGGCAATCCCTGCGTATCCATTAATTTCCGAGCTGCAAGCACACAAAACAGGCAAACAAAAAAATAAAGAAAAACCATTAGGAAAAACGATATTTGATACAATTATTATTATAGTTTTTTATTGCCAAAATGTAAGCATGCGTGGAAGTGCTTCCATTTCACTAGCAGAGTAAAAAAAGGAAGAGAATACATATATTTTCAACTATAGCTTGGGTGTTTCTTATCCGATCTTTGTGAAACTTGGGCAGTTGATGAAAAATATGGGTATGTATATATTATCGATATATAAGAATTGAAAGCGTCTGGCTTTAAAATTGTGGCTCTTATCGGAAATTGAAAATGATCGATATTCGAGAAACGCAGGCAGTTATCGATCAAATGAAGCGATCTTGATCTGCGCGGTAAGAATACTTCACACAGTCGCCGATCCGAGATCCAAGTGTTCATACAGACGGACGGAGATGGCTATATCGACTTAGTTGTTTATTGCTGATCAAGAATATATATATACCTTATGGGATTGGACTCTGCCTGTCACATAATTGTGCACAAGACCATTCTACCCCTTTTATAAGCACAATGATTAGCATCTATATCTGTTTATCTCTTTCTCTTTATCTGTTTCTCTCTCTTTCTGTCTCCCAATCTCTCTGTGTGTCTGTTTGCCTTCCTGTCTATCGAACTCTTTCCCTCTTTCTCCTCTCTCTGTCTTTCTCTCCGCTCCTTCACAATCTCACTCTCCCTCTCTTTTCTCGTCTCTCTCTCTCTCTGTTTCTCACTCACCCTGAACATAGTCGCGACTGTAGAAGGCGATGACATCGTGATTATGTCGATCAAAGTAGCCGCTGCTCTGGCTAATGTCGCAGGTATCGCAATCCTTACAGAACTGCGCCCAGGCGCACGGATACAGCTGGAATCCGATGGGCGCATACACCTGAAAGCCCTGGATCGTGTTCATGCGCACCCTATTGAGGAAATCGGTGCGAAAGAGTATGCTTGGTGTGGCCAGCAGCACCAGGGATTCGAGTCCCAGTTTGGGCAACGCCAGATCCGCGACAGCCAAGCTGAGGAACTGCCTCGGCCCGTACATTGAGGCGTACAGTAGCCAATCATCCGGAGTTACCGGCTCACTCAATTGCTGCGGCAGACGTATGGATACCCAGGCAATCCTTGAACCATCTGTCTTGTATTTGGATGATAAGTCCAAAGCCAGTTTCTTCAGTGCCTTGAAGGGATCATCATCCCCTTTGCTGGGCGAATCCAAGCGATACAGAAAGATCTGCAGCAAAAAGGGAACAGAACATAAGTAAAGGGAACTTCTCGACAACTATAATTCGAGAATTTGCTACCAGGAGTAGAAAGGTGTTGTCCTGATTGTGCATACAGATGCGTTCGTATTGGGCCACAAAATCGAGAGCATCTGGCACCTGATGCTCGAACGATGGCACAAGAATGGCGATCCGTATGCTCTCCGTGACATACGGCGATGGTACGACCTCGACACGTCCGAGTGGTTTGACCACCTCGAAACTCTTGAGAATCAGACGCTTGGACGTGTTGCTCTCGTAGAGATTGAGATGCAGCTGATAGTCCATGCCGCGTGTCGCATCAAATTTACGATAAGCACTGTGCATGCTGTGATATCGCAGCCGGGGATATTTCTCTGCCGCATACTGTAGCGCTATCTCCAGCACCTTGGCAAAGTCGAGGGCCTCGATGCGACTCAGTGCGGCAACAGCATGATCCGCATTCGCATTGGGCAGAAAACTGTGTGTTTGATTCAACAGCTGCCACGTGAGCATGTCGTGACGTGTCTCCGGCGCACTGGGTGGCGGCACGCCGAGGGGCCAACGGATCTCGAGTATCTTGTTGGAGATGCTGCCGTTCGCAATGCGATACGATTTTTGTTCGAGCGCATAGCCACGCTGTTGCACCAGCTCCAGATGATGCTACACCAAATCAAATCAAATCAAATCATTTTTATATTTATATATTTTTTTTAAATATATTATTCAAATATACTATTTGAATTTCCGTTGTAAATGCAATTCTCTTAAGAGCAAACGGTTAACAGTATGCGCTTAACAGCGTCACGCTGTGTTAACAGCACAATGTTAGCAGCACTTAAAAGAGTCGAATCGAATCGAATCGAATCGAGTACTCACCTTGGAATAATATGCATGCAGACGATAGAAATCCTCGGGTGTGTGCACGGGATAAACGGTGCTCGCATTCCGAAATGCCTCCTCCTTGGCCAGTATGCTGAGATCCTTAAATTGGCGCGATTTCGTATTCAAGGCATAGCTATATTTACGCATACCCTGTGTTCAATCAGATGCCAAAAAGCGAGATGACATATTAGAATGCATTTTTTAAAATCTTTTTTTCTATGTTTGGCGCCGTCAAATTGACCATTAAATTCATTTCTAACACAAAAAAAATTAAATAATGTACATACATGCAACATATGTACAAGTAAAAAAAAACGAAAAACGTGGCAGTGGCAGTTGCAACCCAGACCGTGATTCAGTTCCGAACATGTGTTTGACAGATCACAATAAACAATAAACTTCCTTTATTGACGACGAGCATGCGAATCGCTTTTACCCTCCCATTAAAATCCCAAACTCAACAAAACCCAGCAGACGGCGGCATTTTTGCTGCTCTCATTTCCATTTGCAGGAGCGGTGAGGATGGCGACGGGATGCCGGGGAGGTGGGAGCAGCAATAGCAGCGGCTGCATAATTAAATTAACATTGCCATGTTAAGAGTTCGTTAGATGCGAGTTATGTTTGAAGTTTGACAGACGTCAACAGACTCAATATCCCTCTCTTTCTCTCGCTGTCTGTCTCTGTCTCTCCCTCTGCTGGCAGGCAGCGCATCATAAACCATTTTTGCACTCAGCAAATGCAACTAGTTAATTTGCTGGCGCACATTAATCAATTTAAATGACAGCAAAAGAAAAAAAAAAAGCATATACAAGATGCGTCTAAGAAGCCTTAGGAACAAAAGCTGTAACGGCTTTTTTGAAGTTGGCAGCAGCAACAAGTAGACACGTGCTCGCTGTTAAATACCCTGCTCACAACATACATGCAAACATACATGAACATACATTGTAACATTATTTAAAGGTCTGCGTAACATTGAAGCAAAAGCCAATGAAATGAATACTCCACACACAGACGCACACACACACACGTGCACACATAATATAATATACATATGTACATAAATCATTTAACGGTGCCTGGCAGTAGCCGCATAAATATAAACCCCAAATCCAAACAAATGAATGAAATTCATGCGAAAAACGTGCGTCAAGTTCTTAGCCCTACTACGTATCTTGATTTACGTATAAAACAATTCTAGCTAAATTGCGTGTGCAAAATGAGATTTGCCGCTGTTATAAATAGAGCAAGAACAAGAGCAAAGGCAAGAGCAAGAGCAAGTGCAGAAGTAAGCAGCAGCTTTAATTGGGCAGTATTAGTTGCAATGCAAATAAAGTAAGCATACTTAGCAGTGGCTCACAAACAGCGACTCAACAACAGTGCAGCTCAAACGGCAGCAAACGTAATTTTATGTTGTCTATTAACCCCTCCCGCACCCAACTCCTGACATTCAAGAAATTCTTCGAACGTTGGTTAAAAATTAAATAAACTGTGCATCAAGTGGTGGTTGCTGTTGTTGTGATGTTACTGCAAATGCTGCTGGTAGCTGACCCCAACCAATGAAACAAAATGAAAACTTTGAAGTTGCTTTCGTTTTCTCCCTCTGCTCTCTCTCTCTCTCGCTCTCTCTTATTAGCCTAGCCCCCTTTCTGTTTTGCGGCTGCTGCTGTTGCTGCTCTTTTCAGGGTCACTTTTGTTGTATCAATGAACTGATTTTAGTTTTTGTGTTCTTTTTGGGTGTTCGTTCTATTTGTGTGTGTGTGTATGTGTGTGTGTTTGTCGTACGTCTTTTTAGTCAACTGCAAATTGTTTAAATAAATAAAACGGCATGTGTAGCAAAGATCACACGACAAGCAAACGGGCAAATTAACTTGTACACACACACAAATTCATATATATATATATACATATGTATATATAAATATATATGCATGCTGGGTGCTGCAGACAGCAGTGCTGCTCAAACGTTGAATAGCTGCTGCTAAACATTGCTGCTGCTGCTGCTGCTGCCGCTGCTGTTGTTGCTGATTATTATGTCTGCCTGTTAATTGATGGTGTAATTTAACATTGCACTTGAGCAGAGTGAATGTCAAACTGCGAATGCGGAACACATTTTTCTCTGCTGCTGCTTCTGCTGCTGCCGCACAACTAGCAGGCCCTATGCATTTGTTACATTGTCAAACAGTTCCACATTCAAAATCAAATTCATCGTGTCATTATCGATTTGTGGTGTTTTTTTTTCTCACCTGAAACGTGTCCTGGCAGCTGGCAACACGGCTCGCATATTTTACACATCGTCCAATGTTGACACTGTGATCATTTGTGATGCCGATGCGAACACATCGATCCAGATTGTTGCGCATCTTGCGGATGACACTGCTGCTGAGCAGGATGCCCGCCTCCAAGGCGCAATAATTGCGATCTGTGAGTCCTCTGCCTCCACCCCCGTCCGAGACAGCACCAGCACCATCCGAATTATCATCATTTGACTCATTGGCAGCATTGTCATTGTCGTTATGATTGGCAGCATTGTCAGCATTATCGACATTTTCATTATCTTTCTTGGATTCGGCGTGTGGACTGCCCATATACAAATCGAAGGTGATACTCATGTGATAGAGCAGCGCATTCAGCTTGCGAGCATCCACATACACATTGTCCGGCACGAGTAGAAAATAATCGTATTCGTCCAGATAGTTATCGGCTATGTATTTGATCACATAGAAGGGACGTCGACTCTCGCGGGTATCGGTGAAACCGACGATGTTCTTCAGTTGATAGTTCGTCTTTACGCTGTCCGCATTGATGAAGAACTTGATCTTGTTGACCAGGTGGGCGGTGGTGCGATTGAAGGCTGTCGCATAACTGTTGATGTTCTCCTGTGACGTCATCACACCGATAAATATCTTCTCCCGAATGCCCAGCTCCGATGAGTAATAACGCGGTCGCATCACATTTTTTACCTAACCAGAAAAAACGTTTAAAAAAAAACAGAAACAAAAAAAAACAAATGTGAAATATGAATTGGAGTTGAAGCACATAATCCCTAAAAGGTAGTTGTTATATTAATTAAATGTAAGGTCGACCCAAATCAGATTCGTTTGTTGCATAAGGAATGTTTACTTTACAGATCGACAGTTTTTTGTCAGCGCTTAAGCATGAATTTCGAGGAAACAGGCATCAAAGGTGCTTTAATGATTATCGATAAAAATCGATCTCTGATGGAAAGAAAACCCAACACAATATATATATATAATGTAAATATACCTTGACATAATATTCAGCGCATAACTATTGAATTTAATATTTCTTTCAAGAAACAATCGCTTAACCGATAGTTTATATATGGCAGCTATAAATGATATTGTGATGAACTAATCTTCAATATTTACAGTTACCATATATTATTTAATATACTAACTTACGTATATATAGTATTTATTTACAGTTACCACCAGTTACCAATATTTTGCAGTAGTTTCTCATATTGTCCGCTCATCGAATTATTTTCTCGTGAGCGGTATTCCAGTAAAAATAAAAGGAATAATATGCGACTCATTTCATACGAGTGCAATCATAAACATTTTATGGAGCACGTTGAACCCTTTACCCAAGAAAACCTAACTAGACATACACGAAGATATTCAGTATCGCTGACTAATTTTTAAGATTGCCAACTTCCATTTTTACGCATTCGAGCGAATGAAAACTTGTATTTTTTATGTGCCAGTTTGAATAACATAATCATCTTATCATCATCATCATCATGATCATCACCATCACTTTGAGTACCCACCACTTCAATTGACTAGCATATTTTGTGTGCTTGGATATTTCAAGTGCCCAAACGTGCAGTTGTTTGTCAGTTGTTGTCTGTCTGACTAGATTATTTTAATGGGCACAAAATACTTATGGACAACTATTGTTGTCCTCGATTCATAATTCTTCGAGCAATACGAACACAATTCACAAAGCGAGAGAGCTCGAAAGGAGCTCGATCCTGTTGAAAAAATGCAGATGATTGTGTGTGAATATATAAATATTATATATATATATATATATATATGTGTGTGTGTATGTGTGTGTATGTGTGTGTGCGGATGTACATAGAAAATACCTGCTACTTGCTCAGATGTAATTTCTCCCGTATTTGTCAACCGATCTTATTGAAGTCTCTACCGATGATGTATCTTTAAACTTGTGACTACCATCGGAAATTGATTTTTATCGATCATTTTATGGATAAATTGTAAAATGAACATTATTTGCTTATGGTAGAGCTTCTATTTAACATTGAATTAAATTGACAAAAAATATCTTTAAAATTATGCTTGTATCGGAAATCGATTTTTATCGATAGGTAACGAAATAAACGTGCATTTCCATTTCTTATACCATTTTTTTCGATTAGGTCAACAGCGGACTACTTTAACTTATAGAGCATCATGAGTAGACAACTAAAATCGGGTTTGGACTTTGTTTCAATGTAAATCTAATTTTTGGTTTAGTTGAAACTTTAAAGTATACTCGCTTTATTTTTTTGTTTCTATCGTCGGCAGTTAAATGATTTCAAATTTTATTTGATGATTTGACGAGTATTGCGCGTACCTTTTAATTGTTTATTTTTTATGGGCATCGTAAAACACACGGCCTTTGCACAATATTGCCTTAGTAATACACATTTATAAAATGTGTGTGGTTTTTCTGTTGTTGATTAACGTTGACGTTAGATACGAAATACACCTGACTCTGACCCTTGAACTGCAATCGTGCGGCTTAATGCCAGTCAAAGTTAGCTGCTAACTGTCAGTTAGTATTTGTCTAATCGGTTTTAGGCTAGCGTTGAAACAGACGACAATTAGCGCTGATTGCTGAAAATAATATACTAGTTAGTGCCGACTGAAAGTGCCTTAGATGAGGGACGGTGATATACCCTGTAATATCAAATAAAACATTCTTCTGCTAACAATTGATAGAAATATAATAAATAATAATGTATATTTAAATATTTCATCTTATTTTTCAATTAGTTTAATTGAATTGTTACTTTAATAGTCTTCTATGTCCACGTTAAATAAATAGATATAAAAACAAGTGAGATCGCTGCAAATGATCGTTACAGACTGCAGAATACTCTGGTGCCAGTGTAATGCCAGCTAATAATTGGTGAGCAAGAAACTTCTTGCGAGGTTTGCGGTCGACAAAGATCAACATTAATGCAGCCTTAAAATGTTGGTGACTCTAGCTCAAAAACTGCACAAGATAATAGGTATTGGTGATCTTTCAAGAACATCACCAGCAATCTACATTCCAAGTTTGCTGATTCTAGCTTTCAAATTGTGGCATAAATGTGATTTTATCAATTTTTTTGCTTAACGATGTTATCGATTTTCCAGCTCTGCCAGTTGACGTAACCCGCCAAGGTCAAAACGTTGTCGACAAATAAATATCTGAACGTTCAAGTTTATCACTTCCACAAAACCAATATACTCTTCAACCTCCGATGACAGAGTATAATAAATATGCTTAAGGCTTGTAACTTTGACAAATAAGATAAGAATCGGAAGTTATCGACTGTTATATATATAATTATAGCATCAGTAGAGTCAATTAAACCCAATTCGCCGATTGTAGCAATAAAGATGTTAGAATTATAGATTTGGCAAAGGCGTTGATCAAGAAAATACGGATAAAATGTTCGCTGGAATTATACAGCGTATCAGGCTCAGTGTTCACATTTGTAATGGGATATTAATTGAATTATTATTGGCTAACGAGCCAGCGACGACATGGCCAATGCACTCATTAAAATCCAATCTTCCCCTGCCCCGCTCCTGCCACAACAAATTCGTATGCAAAAGCCAGATGACCTTGTGCTTAAATTACGGGCACCTTATGCCACACGAGCTAAAAACTGAAGCCACATCCACATCCACATTCACATCTACATCTACATCGACACCACCGGTACGCAATTAATTGTGTAAATATCTAAACACAAACAGAAAACAGGTAAACATATTTGAACGACTTGCCCGACTTGCAGAACAAACAACACAAGAACAGTTATCTTAGGCACACCGAAAATTATATACCCTATTTGGGTATGGTCCATATGTTGTTAACTCAGCACAAAAACTCTCTAAAGTTTCGAAGGCTTTTCATGTTTTTAAAAATAATTTCGAAATGTAAGGAAACAACATTTTTCTCAATATTATATTACATTAAACAATTTTCAAAAATATATTTTTTCCATATTTTTTTTAGTTGTAGATGACTTTCTTATTTTTTTGGTTTGATTGGCAGCTATAGTTAATGCAGCTTCGACAGACGGATATGTGCTGTAAGCTTCATCAAGATAGTTCTAAAACTGAATGGTCTCATGTGAACTAGATATGGAAAACAGATATGGCTGTATCTCAACTAGATAATATATTTCATCGTCTGCATTTTATAATACCTGCTTCTCTGCAAGGGTAAACAAAATGAAAATTTTATTTACCATATTTTTTTTATTTTCTTTCTTCTTTTTTTGTGGTGGGGTAAATGAAAATACTTTCCTAAATATGTCTGTTTTGCTTTTGGAGAGGATGAGGTGGAGAGAAGTTGGTGAAAATGATGTATGACGTATGAAAATTCCGCGAATTTTCAAAATCGATTGCAAAAATTGATCGTACGATTTACAAAATGAATTTGCTTTGGCATTTAACAATTTCGTTTGAATTATGAGTGCCCCGAATAAATGGCAAGCAAGTACAAACATTTTTGGAGGAGTGTACCACTGATGAGTCAGCAAACAGTCTAATCTAACAATAGCAGGTGCTTACTCAAACATAACGCAAACAATTCGAAATAGAAGCACAGTTCTTAGAGAACCCACTCTCCTTACAAAGTGCTCAAGCTGCCTTAAAGCCCCAAGTCACTCAAAACTCTTTGATATGAATTACAACCAACCAGCTCCTCCTGTCAAACCAACACGATCTAATCAATCAATCAGTAATTTCCATCGTTCAAAATGTAAGTCTTTATTTTGCGAAAACTAGTCGTTGATAAGGCGCATGTCAGCTAGCATGAACTTTGACAAGAGCTCGCATAAAGAGATAGTAGTTTGTTCAACATAAATGTAGTTTGCTCTTGATGAAATGTTCACAGTCGCTCAATAATATATCTGGGTATATTATTTGGCAATTGGAAGGCAACATCTTTACAATGGTGTCTTTTTTCGCTATCGGATATCGATTTGTATCAATTTTCGCGCAACGGTGGCTGGCATTGATAAAATGAAATAAACTTGATATGCGAGTATAAAAATAAAGTGGTTTCTTACCAATGTCTGAGCCGAAGCCACTTGCCAACCGCAAGCCACAAAGAATTGGTATTTGTTGTTTTATGTGGCACATGTGTCTGTGAAACTTTCAATTCGTTCATTATTGGAATCGTTATTTTGGGACCTCGATAACAGCAAGAGACAACAAAAACAGCAGCCAACAGAAGTAAAACACTAACTACTGGAAACATAAAGAGAGACACAGAGCGAGAAAACGACTAGCGGATACACTGTAGCCAAGTCTTTAACCAGTCCAAGCCAAGGCAACTTAATTCAACTATTTCCTACATTTCAACAGCTTTTTCTTTTCTGAGTGTAGTATAACGCCTCAGTCTTGGCCAGCTCTTTAATGCGTATACAGGGTATACAGGGTATACAAATACTCGTAATATTTGATCATATTTCAATTGATGGTTGCAAACTGTAGCCACCAACATTAGCTAGTCAGTAAGTAAAGGCAGTTAGTTTGGCCAAGTTTAAAACGTTATCAGCAAACTGCCTTATCAGCGAGGAAGAAGCGAATAGTTAACAACAGCAACAACAACAGCAGCAGAGAAAAATAGGAACAATAACAACAACAAAATCGACAATATTCCAATTTCAATATGCCATCAATTTAATTAAACATAGATATTGAATTATGTATATTGGGTTGTGCGCAGTTTGCTGTCAGCCCGATTTGGATTTCCAATTGGATGACTGTCGTCCAACTGGAGACTCACAAAAAAGAATTGATATAGTTGATGATGATTCAGACAAAAAAGAATTAAAGTTTAGACGGGTTATAAGCTCCGATTTGGAGTTAAATTGCGACTCGCAGTATCAAGAATCAAGGCTATTAATTTGGCTACATAAAATAGCTAATAATATTAAGAAAAGAAACTAACTATAATTATTTTATTTAAAAAAAGAGCAATAAAACTCTGCTTCTACGTAAACTTTTTTACTTTTTTGTTTTGTTGTTTCGTTTTAGCTTTAAAATTCTGCCCACACTGATTGGCATTGGGTGTAATTAATCTTAAGATAACTTTTGCCCAAAGCACTCACCCAAATGTATAATTGTTTACACAATTATGTGGTTGTTACTTTGAGAGCTAAATGAATTCAATGGCTGAGTGTTGAATACTTGTGAATCATATGAATCATGCAGATGCAATGGCAATTAATTGAATTGCTTGCAGTTAAAATTAGTGTGTAATTTGATAATGTGTGCACATTTTATTTGTTTTTATTTGCATGTGAATTGTCTGCTTTGGTACCATTCATAAATTCAGCCAGATGCCAGCTTCATTGGAGCGGGGAAATGGGTGCGAGAGCCCAGGGGCAGTGTCTCGACATTAATCATTAGTAATTGGGTTAATGGAATAATATTATTTAGCCGAAGCCTTCTCGATTGATCAAATCACAAATCAAGTCAAGTGAGTGTACCATAAAAAATAGAAAATATCTAAGATATTTGCATGAAATGAATTGAATCAAGTAATTCGAGCAACAAGTTTTTATTTTTAATTTATTTACGAAAAATTTAAAAGTACAATGAACAATGACAGGATTCATTCTATCCCAGTGAGTCACTAAGTATTTATATATTATCGTAATCATATACAATACATAACAATAAGATTAGGTTATTTGAAATTTATTCAAGTCAAAAGCTAAATATTTTTTGAGGTCTTTCGTATCATTTTTTTGTCAAATTAAAATGATTCTGATTTTATCTATTGTGCCTCTAACTGATAAACAACTGCAGCTATAGCTTTTGGTGCAGCTCTGCCTAGATTATTACTAGTTTCAGAGTCTAGTCTCATTTCTCTAAAAGGAGAGGAGCAGCTTCCTAAATATTTCCGCATAGTTTTGCGTAGAAAATACTTGCTAAATCAGCACAATTGATTCCGAGTAAGTCGAGTGCAAATAAGTAGGCATAACATTAGGTTATAAATCGCTTTGTGCAACACCCAAGTGCTATATAGAATATAGAATACGTGTACGTGTGTTACAGATAGATAAGCAGAAACTTGTTTATAGAATGATATATATTGCATGCTGTCTCAATCTCAATCTCGGCTCGTTTTCAATCGGGCACAAGAGCCAAGTGTGTGTGAATTGTGCATTGGATTTGACAAATCTTAATTGAAAGTCGTGCGCAGGCGGTGCTTTACACATTTCTACAGATATATATCTATATAGATATATATATATGTGTGTGTGTGTTTGTTACAGATCGGTGGTGCTATAGCTGTAACTGTTGTGGATCGTTGAAAAGTCGCTGGGTCGACTCTGTCTCGCGCTCATGACAATTAATTGAGTTCGTCATTGTGCACAAGTATATAGATATATATTCATACACATGCATACCTATATCTAAAACTATGTGTAGATATGTGGGCCTTAAGCCGGATATGCGACGCGCTTTTCAATTAAGGCAGCAGCAGCAACAACAACAACAAAAGACAACAACAAAAGACAACTTGCATCTGGGTGAACATTGTAAATCAAAAGAGCATCAGCTTATATATATGTATATATATGATGATTAAAATCTGACAAAGATCGGATATTTTGCGATAAGCTCAATTAACTACTTATAGATGACTGAACGCGGCAAACTTTGCAAATAAAAATGATTCAATTATGAGAAGCAAGGATCGCCACATAAAGATGACCGTAATGACAATAATCATACGAATATTTATTTTTATCAATAACAACAATAAGAACATTGTAAATAAACAAAATGAAATTACATCAATAATGAGGAATATACATGTATGTGTAAAAAGGATGGCAACGCTACGCAACTGGTTGCCAGACTGTGCGTAATGAAAGAGTTCTTGCAAACAATTATTGAGCAATCAGTTATTTAGCCTTTAACCAATTTAACTTTAATAACAATCATCATAAGCATATAATATATATATATATATTCGAAAACAAGATTAAAAACAAGATTATATTCGTAGACTCGACTTAATCGAAATACTCAAGTTTTGGGAGAGAGCTTCTATTCAATTTATTTCTTATTAAAATACTGATGAAGCAGTTTTAATGTATATAAACATTAGTTATGATGTACTCCCATTAATTAATGATACATTACCGATCAGCTGATCGCCACAAGGTTGACTTCATAGGGTGCTCACTAATTGATAAGTCGGTTTATTTATAGACGACACTGGGACACTGATAAGTCATACTTGTTGTAAATTAATGTGTCACAAATAGAGATTTCTATACATACACATTTATATATACATATGCATATATATGTATATATATGTATATATATATATATATATAATTGTTTATATCAATTGTTCACTTGGCCACCGAGCTGTGCATCACAGCCGAGATCATGTACTTGTCAAACAAATAGTCCCCAAGATCTGTCTGGGCCCGTTCCAACTGTCTTATAAAATCGGCTAGAATCTTTTGGCCATCGACCTGCTCCTGCAGAAAGTTTGCCTCAATGAAATCGCACAGATTCGGATCGTTCTGTTTGCTTGCCAATGCGTGCACCTCCAACAGATGCTGATTCACCTCCAGCTCCATGTTGAGGGCATGCTTCAGGGCCGTCAAAGCATCGGTAAATTTGGGCAACGGTTCCGGTACACTGCTCAAAATAATGGAGCCACCTCGTTTATTCATGTACTTCATTATCTTTTCGGCATGCTGGCGCTCCTCGGCGCTCGCCTGCAAAAAGAATCCATGGACGCCCGGTGAACTGACATCGGCCCGATCGAAATGATAGGCCTATTGATGGATTGTAGCGGGGTATATCTTTTCGATTTAGCCGATTTTTGGTTGCTTACCATGGCCAAATATTGATGGCATGCCTTTAGCTCCATATTGATCTGTGCGTTGAGCTTCTCTTCACAGCATTTGGCAAAATTCTGACGCATTATCTGGCACAGACGTCTTATCCATGGATAGCCAATTGACATTTTCGTGTAGCATTCAAAAAAAATATATATATAAATAAACCAAAAAATAAAAGCCGAAAATTTTTATAAAACTACAAGACACATTTGTCTAGGAAAAAATAAAAGCCGAAAATTTGTAGAAAAAACTACAAGGCAAATTTGTCTAGGGAAAAATCAAAGGAAGTTCTGATTTATGACTGCATCGTTACTACTCCAAAAAATAATAAGAACAATAATAGTACAAAAGCAATAAACTTCACCGTCGATTTCTGGTTTTCTAAAGTGTTTAAAAAATGAAGAGAACTCATTAAAGATCTGACTCAAGACTAAGTCGGTTCGAAAATGGGGCTTCCACTGAGTATTGCGGATTATGGGGAAGCAAAGATTAAACCCGCATAGAGCTAAGAGTTTCTCGCTGTTTCGTTTTTGGGGGTCACAGGTTCAAAGTGCGCAGTCGACAATGTGATTTCACTTTTCATTTTTCTCTTTTTTTTTGTGTCAGCAAAGCACTTAGTCAGTGTGGACACACACACGCACACACACAGATGACCCTACTCACATAGAAATATATGTGTGTATATGCATACAGTTCAGGTCAAAATAATAATACTGTAAAACGTATTTTTCATATAACCAATTCCATTACTTGCAATAGATCTCTTCTATATTTCTGCGCAGTTTTAGCATATAAAAATTTTGAGTAGCATTTTTAATAAAAGTGATCATTTTACGGCGATATTAAGGAGTGTGGCAAAGGAAATCTGATACTCGAAAAGATCTTCAATATAGGGGAAAGCAACAAATAGTGTTGATTAATGATTTAAGTATTCATACAAATCGTAATATTGTCGATTTAATTTTTTGGAGTTGCAAAAGCTCATCGATTCATTCTTACATTTTACTGTCAAATAAAACCCCTCTCACGGTCAATCATTGCCATTGGATAAATGAAGGAGTAAATTAAGATGAATTCAAATTATCAAATAAATGTGGAACAAGAATTTAATGGTTCAAAATAATTTTCTATATCTCGTACTACTGTTACTACATAAACTTGATCGCAAGTGTGTGTACATATAGATATACGCTATGATTTATGTGTGCTTTGGCAACAGCGCGTTAAGTAAACTCAAGTTATTGTCGTTTACTTGTATTAAGTGAATGGGAAACGACTTTTGCTCAGCTTTAGGTTTTTTTTTTCATGTGCGAACGAGTTTTAAACATTATCTTTTCCTCGTGCCACACATGCATATTAAAGTAATAATAATAATAATAATAATCACACACAAACAGTGGCCCATTAAATCATAATAATAATAATCATTATTTTGCCAAATCATTTTAATGTCGCATTATTACACAACACTGGTTGTTACATTTTATTATTGTTTAAGACATCGTTTTATTGTCCATGATTCAAAATTTAAATAGCTAAAATGTGTCACATATTATTTTCATAATCATAAAGAATTTGAATATTAATTCTTGTGCACATGTATTTAGTATAAGTAAATTTGGACTTATGCGACCAGAAAATACTATTCCATTTGTTCTAAGGTTTCCTGGCAAACTTCAAACTTTTAAAAAGCCAGCTGAGTTTATATTCTATTTTTTCACACAATAAACTATAAATAAAGTAATTCTATGGACAAACTAGAATATGTATCCCTTTTTATATTGATTCCATAATTAGCAAATAGAAAGCAATCAAAATTATCTCAAGAGCTTCAGGTTATTTCTATATTATCTTTTTTTGCAACCAATTGCGCATTATTATTATTACTGGTATTACTGAGTTTCCAAAAAAAAATGGCAAAAATGTGTATTAACTTAATAAATTTGTTCTTTTTTGCCCATTGCTCGCTTAATGGAAACGCAAACGTTTGCATTGTTAACTCTATAAAAATAATAAAACAAAACCAAAAAAAAAAAAAACAACAAAGAGTAATAATAAAAAATATACATTTTTTACGTAACAAAATTTCAGATACCCTTTCAAAGAAATATTAATTTAAAAATTAAAATTAAATTTAAAGAAAAATAAATGAATACTAATTCAATAATTGGTGTCAGCCGTATTCTAGATCTTAAATTTGAGGAATACTGTAGAAAATGTGGGCGTAGCCGTGAAATATATATATATATATATATGTATGTCGATGCTTGCGGGACATCAAAGTGTGGCAAATGTGTTTTATCGATTTGCACTTATGAATGTTATCGATTTTCCAGCCCCTCGTCGACGAATATAAATATATATATTCCATAGGTTGCACGTCTTTAGCTTCAAGAAAAGTACCCAGATATACGTTTTCATGTTTGGATATATACACAATGTTTAATCGATTTTCGTTTGATTTTTTCATGTATTCTCGTGTTCAATTCAATAAATTTCGCTGCGTCGGATTTATGCCGGCATAGGTACACATACAAATATGTATATGCATACACATATTTTATATATATATATATATTCAAATACATACGTAATGCAAGTATCAGCTATCGTTATTTGCTCAGCTCTGGCTTATAATTGAAATGCGTTTATTTACTTAAATGTAATTTATGCGCGCGCCAGTGAAATTTTTGTTGATCGCATGTTATTTTTCTTTTAATTTATTTTTTTCATTTCATTGTGGCTGATCGAATTTTGTGCAACCAATGCTGAAATTGGCGCTCACTGTTAAAATTGGCAAAAATGTAACTGCTATCGTGTAACATAGGGTGCAAGGGAGGCAGCTACAGAGGGCAGCATTAACAGTGCATGACACCACAATGACTGTAAAACTGTTGCTGCTGCTGCTGCGCGCCGGGTGTTAATTGTCTGCTTTTTCTTAAAAATGAGCGACTGCAAAAGTGGCTGGTTACGGTTTTTTTGTTTTTTTGTTTTTCTTTGTTGCTTGGCTGAACATTTGCCGCATTAATGAAGGCGTTGATAACGGCAATTGAATTGAGCCGAATTAAATGAAAAGTGACGTCTGCGCTGACGCTGACGGTGTCGCATATGTATGTATGTGTGTATTGTATGTTTTATGCCCAAAAAGGGGAAGGCGAAGCACGCAAGCGAATGCGATAAGCAAGAAGGTCAATAAATTGCTTGATATAATGAGCCATATGCACAAATACAAATACAAATACAAGTAAACACACACACAAATACACACACGACATATGCGTTGCTCACGTTTTCATCAGTAGATGTTTATCATAGGATTTAATTTGCCACTTTCCGCAATTGCCCCGTTCTGATTGGCGCATGGACCACGTGCACAATATGTATCGATTTTGAGAGCGAGAGAGAGTGAGGTGACTTACCGGCTTTTTAGCCGCCAGCGGCTTATTGATCAAATTCAAATGGGGCTCAAAATCCTGGCCAAATCGTTCGATAAGTAAATTTTCGGCCGCCTCCTGTGGGCATTCCTCCTGCTGCACCAGCTCCCAAATATTCTGCGGTATATAGCAACTAAGCGCCAGGCCAAGCAGCAGACCAATCACAAAATAATGATTGCGACTCAACGCGGACGGTCTACGCATCTTTCCTGTTTACACATACACATGCACATATATATATATATATATATATATATATGTATATATATATATATATATGGATGGGTGTAGGATGCTGCTGTCAAGTTGACATTTTATTGTACGCACTGCTGCTGCTGCTGCTTCTTTTGCACGGACTTGTTGCTTGTATTTTTTTCTGTTTTTTTATTCTTTTTTTGGCGGAAGCGATAAGCAAAAAAAGAGTGAAAGAGCGTGCGAAAGAAAGAACTCAAACAAGTGCTCTGTGAGTGTGCCGGCTAATTTTGGCAACAACTGTTCTTGCTTTACAGCACACGCACTTGCGTTCTGTTATTGTTGCTGTTGCTGTCGATTAAGCCGTTCTTTGCCTTTGGCGCTCTTTTACTACTAATTCACAGGCAAGCAGGCAACAAGGCATCGTTTCACGCACACTCACTCACAGACGCACATGCACACGCACACACTAGCACCGCCTCGCACTGCACTGCACTGCACACAACACACGCACATCTGATATTCGTTGCGAGTCGCTTAAATGCTACGAAATATTGAACATAAAAAAAAAGATGAACAAGCGCAAACAAGCGCCGCCTGGCCGCCGCACACCGCGTAACGTAAAAAAGTGGGATATTTTATCTTCATTCGGTTTTGCACTTCTAGCAGCGGTTTTGTGCTGTTAGCGCGCTGTAACGATTAACAGTTAACTGTCTGTACTTGCTAAAAAGATCTGCTAATCGACGGTTGTTATGAACTGGTACGCTGATCACAGATCGTGCAAGCAAATTGAACAAACATTGTGCGCAACCTAAAGCCCTATTATATTGTCATTTCTTTAAGTCCACTTCAGTAATTCTTATTAAGTTGAGATTGTTAAATGTTATGTAATTTTTACCATTAACAAAGATACTATTTTTTGTGTGTCGCACATGCAATCGAGCCCCATGCGTTTGTTTTGCACGCAAAGTGTTTATTCTGCGTACTTGTCTAATGTTAAAATTGTGATATGCTAACGTATGTTACTTTTGACAAATGCTCTTTCTTGCGTTCACAGCTGATCATTAAATAAGATTACAACTGCTAATAATTTAGCTTTTTTTGTGACGTCAGTCTAGACATATAATTGTGTGTTGTGAATGGCAAATATCTGAGTCGCCATTGCAACTATCACCATCATCTCTATTTTTACGTTTGTTTACGAAAACAAGACATCACGTCAGTAACTTAACTATCAAATTTGCACAAAAACAAAAAATTGCTGTCTAGAGTGACGTTATCGATCCACATAACGTACTATGTTAATGTGCTGCTAACTCTCCAAATTGCGTTGCTCATTTTTCGTTACTCATATTGCGTTAACATTAACGTTGGCGTTAACTTTGTTTATATCCGCCGCACACATTTGCCGAAAAGTTGATAAACAAATTGATATGGCTGTAGTTGTGCTGGACAATGGTGCCTACACAGCCAAAGTGGGACTGGCAACGCAGGACGAACCCAAAGTTGTGCCCAATTGCATTATGAAAGCGAAAAGTGAACGCCGACGGGCATTTGTCGGCAATCAAATCGATGAATGTCGCGACACCTCAGCGCTTTTCTACATCCTCGCATTTCAGCGTGGATATCTGCTGAACTGGGACACCCAGAAGACCGTGTGGGATTACATATTCAGCAAGGATGGCATCGGCTGTTCGCTGGACAATCGCACCATTGTTATCACTGAACCGCAAATGAATTTTCAGAGCGTTCAGGAGGCGATGCTCGAGATGCTGTTCGAGGAATATCGGATTGGTGGCATGTATAAGGCGACCGCTGCCGATTTAGCTGCCTTTAACTATGTGGCGGACAGCGAGGAGCGGACGACAATGCAAACGCTCAACTGCATCATCATCGATGTTGGCTACAGTTTCACGCACATTGTGCCATTCGTTTTGGGCCGCAGAGTGCTTGAGGCGATACGGAGAATTGATATTGGTGGCAAAGCGTTAACGAATCATCTCAAGGAGCTCATCTCGTATCGCCAGCTGAATGTGATGGACGAGAGTCATGTTGTCAATCAGATCAAGGAGGATGTCTGCTACGTGGCCGAGGACTTCAAGGATGCGATGAGTGTGCATCAGAGCGAACAGCGGCGCAAGGAAGTTGCCGTCGAATATGTGCTGCCCGATTTTACGACCGTAAAGCGCGGCTATATCCGTGTGCCCGGCCAGCCGCGTTACGATGAGGACCAGCAACAGATGGTGCCGTTGTGCAATGAACGCTTTACGGTCCCAGAGCTGCTCTTCAATCCCTCGGACATTGGCATCAGTCAGGTAGGCATACCGGAGGCAGTTGCCGACGCGCTCCAAGCGTGTCCCTGGGAGGCCCATCGCGAGCTGCTACTCAACATCTTGATTGTTGGCGGTAGTGCACAGTTTCCCGGCTTTCTGCCGCGTCTCAAACGTGATCTGCGCGCCCTTGTGCCCGACGATCTGGAGGTGTCGCTCATCTGTCCCGAGGATCCGGTGCGCTATGCCTGGTACGGTGGACGCGAGGTCGCCACCAGTCCCAACTTTGATGAGTTCACTTACACGCGCTACGATTACGAGGAGTTCGGCATCCATGGTCTGCAGCAGCGCTAAGTCCTTACAAAGCCATCTACTTTAGCTCATTAATGATTATTATTAATTTTTGTTAGTTTAAGTTACCTATAAGTACGTATGTGTTTTTTTTCTCCATTAAATACTAATAATAATAATCATCAATCTCCGTCTTGACAAATATATGACATAGCTGTAATTGGAATAATCTGAGTTGTGAACATAGTGGCATCAAAATATTATTAGGAATAAAAATGGCAATCTAAAGTTCGTTTTGCAAACAAAAGACAATTGATTTAGCTTAAAGTTTGATCTTTGCTTCGATTCTTTATATTTGAACTATATATATTTATACACACAGTAGTTGTATTTGTAATTTTAACGATATAAACCTAAGTACATGCACATAGTCAAGTTGAAGTCATTCGCTTACCGACCAATTCGCTTTTTAATTGTACAACTAAAATTTAACTACAGCAAAGCAAACTTAAACATATTTATTTATTCTTTGAGAGCACAATTTGCTTGAGTTGCCATTGTAGCTTTAACAATTATCTGGGGAGCACCTTAGCAAATGATTTTTGAGCAGATGCCTTTCGCAAATAACAAACGAAAAAATAGGAGAAAAAAACAGCAACAAGTATTGTAATCTCTACATAAACTTAAGATAATTTAGATGTTGATGCGAGGCGGGTGCGGTGCTGTAGATCATCGATATATTCTCTACATGCTAAAGGATTCGCCGCATCCACAAGTGCCCTTAATGTTCGGGTTGTTAAAGACAAACTCGCTGGACAGCTTCGATTCCACAAAGTCCATTTCGGTGCCTGCAATAAAACAACAAAAAAAATGATGTAGATTATTATAGCTCTTGTGATATGAGCATCGACTATATTATAATATTATAGTAACATTTTGCCTTACCTAGCAAAGATAGTTGCGCCTTCTTGTCGATGAAGACCTTAACACCATCCTGCAGCACTTCCTCGTCCAGTTTATCTTCAGTAGCACAGTACGATTATTTAATTCACACACGTAATATATATAATAAATATAGAATTTTCATACCTTTGGTGCTAGCATAATTTAGTGTATAGGAGAGTCCATTGCAGCCACGCTGGCGAACACCAACTTTGAGACCGATCTGTGGAACAATTCCAATAATTAACATGCATATATACAAAAATACATATACATATATATCCAGAATAAACTTACTACATCTGGCTTGTCGTGCAGCAGCGATTTGATTCTTTGTACCGCAGCTGGAGTCTGCAAAAAACCAAAACAACAAGAAGACATCAAGCAATATATGTAAACAACAATATTTTGATCAGGCAAGGACCGTTTTTGGCTTTTGACTGTTACTTCATCAGCCGTGTATTTCATCACACACACTTACCAGGGTCAGTGCGGCCCGCGTTGCTATTAATTTACGTCCTGTAACCGCGCGCACCGTTGCCGTTGCCACAACACGTGTTGCCATTTTTTTGTTCTGGATTTATATAATTTGTTTTTGCTAACAATTTCAACAATTTCAATGTTTTTCGAAAAGTGTTAATAAACCGTCTGAATATGCCTGTGTTGCAAAACAATGACACCTATCGATTGCTATCGTTTGAAATATCGACTCGATCTTGGCATTTCGTCACGCGTGCTATAAAATCATCATTCGCATCATGTATGTATGTATATAAAAAATAAACCAAAAGATAAAAGATATATGCATGCTTTATAAATTTAAATTGAATATTTATTAAGCCAATATACTTTAATTTAACAGTCACCGTTGGTAATATTCATGTAAGTCTGTGTATCAATGAATGATATTGTATAATACTATCGATATATTTTAGTGATTATTTGTCCGTTTCATATTTATTGTTTATAGAAGACTCATAGGCACGATGAGCACCTTAAAATTAATGTACAAACGGATTTTAGCGCCAGCCACACGAGCCATCTACAATGCTCACAAACACACCCAGCGTCCATTCCATTTGGTGGCCATATCAACAAATCCACACAACAACAAGACACACAACACATGCCTGCAGCGCAGCAACTTCAGCGACAAGCTGCAAGCAGAAGCGGTTAGTAAGAAAATAATAGGTGGATCTCAATCAGTAATATACCCAATCCTCTTTTCTTTCCTTTCAGCAAGATGGGGCCAATCGTGTGGTCAGCAAGAGCATACCACTGGCGGAGCTACAAACGAAAATGCAATTGATCTACACATGCAAAGTGTGCCAGACGCGGAATATGGAGACCATATCAAAGATTGCCTACAACAAGGGCGTTATTATCGTCACCTGCAAGGGCTGTGAGAATCATCATCTGATTGCCGACAATCTCAACTGGTTCACCGATCTCAACGGCAAGCGCAACATCGAACAAATACTCGCCGAAAGGGGTGAACAAGTTGTGAAAATTGTTAGCGATAAGCATGAATATCTGCCAAAGGATTAAAACAAAATATAACAAATATAAATTGATTAGAAAGAAAGCAATTAAATCAAATTTTTGCATTGTAATCCGATAGGTGGAACGATGTCATTTTAGGGCGCCATCTAGTGTCCCAGCAAAAATTGCATTTGTACTTTCCAATATTGATTTTGTTATTGCCACTTACTGCATAGTGTTATATATTTAATTCGTTTTGTATTAGCTATAAGCATAGGTAACTTTTTTTATGTGTAATAAGACTGCATTTTGTAAGCGAACATTAGCTTACGGTTGCACTTGGGCGCCAGCTGGCGTTTATTTGAAACAGCAAAAATTGAATTTCTGCTTTTTAAAAACTGAATTTGTATTTGCGTTATGTAATTCTTTTTACTTTTATTAGCTATAAACATAGGCCACCTTATTGAGCAGTTGCAACAGTCGATTCAAGTGCGGTAGAGGAAGCGTTTGGAGTTGCTGATAAAATTTGCTTCTGCACGGTGATTTGGGCGCGAGCAGCAAATGTGTCAAGTATAAAATCTCGTCCAGCGGTAGGGATGCAAGTGGCGCCTCTGGCGCACATTGTATGTCATCCACCTGCAAATAAGGCAATTGTTGCAGCCAATAGGCATGGAAATAGCTGCCCAAGGCGCTGGCGAAGCGTCCGTGGCGCAACCAGCATAAGAAACGCGATAAATTTGATCCGCTGCTGGCAAAAACAACAAACTGATAAATGTTGTGCACAAAACTGGAACAGGCAGTGTCCTCCATCTCCACTTGCACCTCGATAAGCATATCACAGATCATGTGGCGCAACAGATAACAGCGTGTGTAGAGAATGCTCTCCTTGCTCTCCCGGAATAAATACAGCCACAATTCCGAAGAGATCAGTGTCATTGCACGCTTCAGCGCTATTTTGATGTGCTCCACGGTGGCTAGGCGAAAGATGCGTCGCACCAGTTGATGCATTTGTAATACATCGATATTCAGCTCCATGACAGCGACATTCAACCGGCTATATTCCTTTTCCTTCTCCCTGCTCAACTCGGACCAATCCAAATCCTTGATGATATCCCAGGCTGGCTGGAGTTCGGCATACGCTTTGTGCATTTTATAGAGGAGCGGGGCGAGCGCGTGGCCATTGCGTGTACCATTGATAATATTGGCGCACATCGCCCGGATGCACTGCCTCCGATCCATGTCGTAGTAGCGTCTAATAACCGCATGTGCTTGAGTGGATTGGAGGAGCACTGCTTCCACTAGCTGATCGCCCAGCTGCGCATAGCATTCATGCAGATACAGTGTCGCCTTGAACATGCACTCCACATTCAGATAATTGAGTACCAGCTGATCCTGCTCCTCCTTCTGGCCCATCATCTGATCCTGGCAATCCAAGAGCCAGGCGATCAATTTGGCGGAATTCATTGCCGCTTGTTCCAGTGTCAGATCACCGTCCACACGTAGCTCATTTCGTATGTACGCATCCATGGATTACATTAATTTGTCAATAAATTCTATTTACATGTTTATAGTTAGTAGATTAATAATGCATTTTGAATCGAGATCTCTGGCAATTGGCATCTCTATTAGTTCGATAAGTCTATGCTGTTAATTGACTCTTTGTCATCGATATGACTGTTAATTCTCGATTCATTTACGACGTGCTGCACTCTGATTAGAGATCTTTGGCAATTTTCAATTCTGTTAATTCCATAAGTCTACGCTGTTAGTTGATATTTGTCATCGATATGTGTCTCCTTAGCTCTCGATTAATTTGCGAAGCGCTGCCAGAGTTGCACGACACATTGTTAAGCCGCCAATCTGGGATCTTAGGCCATTTAGAATTCGAAAAAAACGTTCTCTATCCGCCGCCGACATTGATGGTGCAACTAGTATGTATGCTCTTTAAATTTTATTTTATTATATATATATATATATATATATATATGTATATACATACACATATATGTATACATATATACATAAAATATATATGTATATACCTTTCGGCTTTCATTCATTTACCTCATTTTTGTTTCATCTCCATTTTCGCAGAATCTTTTTTACTTTTATTTTTAATTTTATACATAATCAAATTTCAAAGCGTAATGTACACGTTATGCATTTTGCTTTGCTTCATATATGAATGAATTTATGCTTGACTTAAGAAAATAAAAATATTTTAATATTTAATATTTTATTTTTTTTTTGTGTAGTATTAATATAATTTTTCTTTCAAAAATATGGTTGCCAACAAAAAATGATAGAATTCAGAAAACAGCATTTGAGTACGTTGTTATTGACTGATGATATAGTACCCTCCATTATTATTTTTGTTTATGTTTCTTTCTTATCCGTGTTTTTCCATTTTCTGATGATTTTTTCACTGTTTTTTTCCGATTTGCATTCCCCTCGTTTTGTTTTTGAAAATTTATGAAAATATACATATATATTCTATATATTATATGCGCGCGAAAAATTAATAATTAATTCAACATTTTTTTTTTCTATATATACTATTTAACTATATGTACTGTGTTATTTTGTTTGTCGCTGTTGTTGCTATCGCACATTTCTTGTGGCTGTTCTGTATTCCTTATCTTCATTGCAGTTATGAATTTGCTGTGTTGTGTGAGTGTATGGTGTGTGTATGTGTTGGTTGTTGGAATTTTTGGGGTTTTTTTTGTGGGACGGCACAGCTTTTAGGCAAAGCCAAAACCTTCGGAGCACTCATGTATGGCCTTCAGCAAACAGCTACGCAATTTATCATACGACTTATACATAGGCAGATCCAACTGATTGAAACTGAAGAAGAAGGAAATTCATCATTATTACATTATGATTATTAATTATTAATTCGGTGTGTGTCATTACCAGGTATGTGCGCATGGCAAGCGATCTGTGGAGCGATCGTCGCGATGTATTTGGAACTTTTGTATGCCATTCATGCCCTCCAGGGAGCCGAAGCCCTGCAACGGTACCTTCGAGGTGCCAGTGACAAACTGTAGGAATTTCGCACGATCCGCCTGATCAAAGCTGCGCAATGCGCGCCAAAACCATTGAATCTACATAGCAAGACATTAAAAATATTAATATATATATATATATATAGTTAAGATATTGATAGACGATATTAAAAGGGGGAAACGACGACGACGACGACGCACCTGTGCCGATTTTGATGTGTACTTATGGTACTCGGTGTTTGCTTTTAGATCTTCAATATCAATATCCGGCAAGCCGGATATCAGAAGCTCTAGTTCCTGTTCGTTAAATATCGAAATTAAATGCTTTGGAATTATATCATAGAAGCCTTCAAGGAATGCGTCCAATCTGCACAAAAGTAAAAAAAAAAAATAGAAAAATTGAAAATCAAACCATTTAATAATAATAAAGTTCACAACAACTTACTGCTGACGTATCGAGCCGCTCATCTTTAGCTGGCAGACGAGCTGAACATACTCAAATTTATTCTCCTCGGTGACGGCCACATCGCGTCCATTTGGCTTGAGATCACGGATTTGTGTGACGCCAAACTCTTGGACCTCCGTCGAGAAGGTCAACTCATAGCCGAGCGTCGATATATCGTTCTTCATCAGATAGTCGAGGCCTTTGTAGAATTCATAATCCTGTGATTCCATATCCGTATGCTTCACCTGTTTGCCCAGTATGTGTTTGTAGAATGAACGTGTGAAGTAACATTCCAACAGTTTATTATCATGCACGGCCTTGGCTGTTTCATATAGATAGAGATAGTGACATGAATTAGACAGAGTCAGAGGCAGAGGCAGAGACCAGAGAGTTAGCATCTCCATATTTGGGCCATTTGACTTACCAATTACGCGACCAACGAACTTAAAATAGCTCAAATGATTAGGATTCGCATGACTCGACGGATTGATCATGTAGGTGACGCGATCGCCCGGCGATACGCAGAACAAGGCATACATCGGATTAAAGATTTCGCGAGAGATTATCACATACCATTCGCGCAACAGGCCGCCAGCATCCTGGCCCTCCTCATCTAAGCAATACATAAAGTGTGGAGAAATTCGGTGTGATCAGAAGCTATGGTTATAATGTCGCTTCGCTTACCCTCAAATACAATGTAGAAGCGATTCTTCCATTCCTCTGGACCGAGACGGTAGAGGACACGGAACGAGTCCTCAAAGACGGTAATACGACGCACACTGACCGTATGCTCCTCGCGGCGTATGCCCTCATCGAGTCGCTCCAGTTCGGTCTGGAAGTATTTGCGCTTCACATCAAAGTCTAGGATGCGTGTGTGATCCACCAGCACAGCGAATGGTCCATCCGACAGATGCGATGCCGATTGACGCAAGATCTGATTGAGCACGGTGCGATGCTTCTCGGCGAATTGTAGAAACTTTTGACGATCCTGTTTGAGTTGAGCCTCGTGAGCCGTTAGCGGCGCCACCGGTTGACCACCAGCACCAGCGCCCATCGTTGTCGACCCATCCTGCATGCGGGTGTCTTCTGTAAAGTAAACAAAACAAAATGTAATGTAAATCATTAGTCATATTATTAGTAGTTTAATTCGATTGAAGAAGAGGAGAAGGAGATGTACCCTCATAGCTGGCTGAATTGGTGGGCTGGCTGCTGTTGCTGTTGCTGCTGTTGTTATCATCCAGCAGCAGCTGTGGACTTTGCTGTTCGGCTGCCACCGGATGTGGCGCAACGCGCAATCCAGAGTGGCCAGCACCAGAGTTGGCTGCTGTTCCACGTCCCGGCTTCTTGGGCGTCACACGATGCGAAGCGTGTATAAGGAAGAAGGCCTCAACGGTTGGCTGCAGCACCAACACAGCGAACTCATCCTTGGACTCCTCGAGCGCAACGAGACACTCGCTCAGCGTGTGCCACAGCACGTCCAAGCATAAAATTTGACTAAGCGTTGGCTTCGCGGCAGATTTGGTGGCACAGCTGCTGCTGTTGCTGCAACTGCTGCTACTCTCGGAGGCATCGCTCGTCTCCATGCTGCTGAAACCACCACGAGCATTTGAACCCGCAGCAAAAGCAAGTTCTGCTGCTGCATATACTGATGCTGCTTCCCCGACGAGCGGTGGTGAGGCAGCGCCATCGATATCAATGATATCCTCATTGCTGTCATCATTATTCTGACCATTCTGCACCTCGTAAATGTTGCGCACCTGCATGAAGATCTTGAGCGTGCGCAGGAAATATGGCTGAGCGGATGAATTCGACATTAGTTTCTTCATCGACGGCAATTGCAGTTCACAGGTGGGCTTGGCATTCTTTGGCGCCGATATTATGACCGATTCGGATGTGAAGCGATCCTGCATGGTGCCCTCATGGACGGTTAAATTGGTTAGCAATGTGGCGCCGGTACCAGAACTTGAAGTGGTGGAGCTGCATCCGCTGCCACTCGGTTTATTGCTATCCATCGGTTGCTGCTGCTGTTGCTGTTGCGGTTGTGGTTGTTGTTGCTGTTGTTGCTGTGTCGAAGTTGGCTGTGCAGTGTTTGTATTATAGGCGCGTATCTCGTTGAGCAGTGTCTGAATGACCTGACGCACTTCCTCCGCCAGGCCGAGTATCGCGGCGGTCAAGTACTGTATGAATATCGCATTCGATGCCTGCGAACACTGTGTGAGATTGACAATCAGTTTGGTCACATTGTCCAGACCCTCAGTGGTGCCGCATTGATGGGTTAACACCTCAATGACCAGTTGCAATTGTGAGAAGTTCTTCGAATAGATTTTGCGACGTGGCTTTAACGGATGCGATGGTTGGTAATGGTCACCACCACCGGTGCTGCCACCGTTGTCGTTGCCGGGCACTGCTGCTGGCAGTGCTGGGATATCTGTTGTAACTATTTGGTCTCTTGGTATAAGTGGTAGCTCTGCTTCATCATCAACCTCCTCGTCCTCATCATCATCCTCCTCATCGTCATCATCCTCGTCGTCGTCGTCATCATCATCTTCCAACTCATCCTCATCCAACTCCTCACCATCGTCGTCGTCGTTATCAACGATTAGTTGCGCTCCACTCGCTATCCGATTGGGCAACGGCCGCGGCGGCATTCGATGTACCAGCACATTTGCTGTAGGCGACGCCGCTGTTATTGCAGCAACTGTATCGGCTGCTGCAGCAGCGGCAGCAGCAGCGGACAATGCTGCATTGCGACGCGCCGTCAAGATGTGCCTAATGGGTACAAGTGGCGGCATCTGTTCCTGCTGCTGCGGCTGCGTCTGCTGTTGTGGTTGTTGTTGCTGTTCTTGTTGCTCGCGCTCCTGTTGCGTTTGTTGTGGCAACAATATTGGCATCTGTATATGTGTTGGTATCTGTCGTTGTGACATGCCACCATTCGATCGCTGCTGCTGCTGCTGCTGCTGCTGCTGCTGCTGCTGCTGCTGCTGTTGTTGCTGTTGCTGTGGCAATTGCTCCTCCTCCCTGGGCAGCTCGACGCTGAGGAAGGCGAGCAGCTTGACCAGCATATCCGTTAGATGCGGCGAGCGACAAATTACTTTGTACGGCAACATCTCCAAGAGCTGTCCAAACGCTGAATCGGTGAACGATACAAATTCCGCATTGCTAACCTCCCACTTCCAGGGCGGCTGTGAGGTAAGCGGAAACTCCGATACATTGGCCAAACGTTGCGGCGTCTGTCGATCGATGTTCAAGACGACATCCCAAAAGTCTTGTGCATTGGTTTGATACGGAACGCCTGATTTGCTGCTGCTCGTTGTGGTGGAAGTGGAGGAGGAGGACGAGGTGGCAGCTGCTTTGGCTGCAGCCGCTTTCGATGTGGACGGTGCCTCATCCAGCGGCTGGGATTTGGGCAATTGTTGATGTTGCAGCTGCTGTTGTTGTTGTTGCTGCTCGTCGAGAATGCCGCGCAATCGATTGGCGATTTGATAGCGATGGTAGCGTGAACGCAATTCACCACCTGTGCCAGTGGAGGAACGCACTCCACCTGTGGCGGTCGCAAAGACCGCCGTATTGCCATTGGTATTGACTGGCACACCGAATAGCAATCGGTTGCGTCCCTTCGGCTCCCGATTGTAGGGCAAGAAACTGAACGGATGGTGTTTGGCGAGCACAAACAACAAATCGAGACAATTGCGCACAATCATTTGAGCTGCCTGCGGATTGATGCTGATGCTGCGTGAGGTCCCCTCGAACAGGCGATTGATGAGGAATATGTTGCTCTTATAGCCAAAGGCGGCATCCACACGCAATTTCAACCATTCGGGTTTGCTGCCCGTGTTCGCCGCCCCAAAATTGGAGTTCTCCTCATTTGTCTTCTGTATAATGCTGATCAGTGCCTTGATGATCCAATCGCGTGTCGGTTCGTGATGGCACAGATTGCGTATGACCCGATGCAATCGAACGCTGTTCACCTTCTGATCCTCAACGAAGAGGAAGAGCAACAGGGTTGCCAACGAATCCGGATCAAGCAATATATTCTCATCCTCCATCATGAGCAAAGCCAATGGCTTACCCGTACTGGGCGCAATATGATGATGCACAATTGTCGTATGCTGATGATGCTGCGGCTGTGCATTCCCACTGGCATCATACCAAATGGCGCTGTGCCAGCGTGCCTCATCCAAATTCTGCAGCGTTGTCTGGAAACGAGCTGCAAACGTGGGAGGGGGTGAGGGTAATCAGGAGGTTAAATCAGTTGATTTTTACGATAGATTGGTTTTAAAACATACATAACGCATTGCTGGGTGGATGGGCGTCCATGCGGGGACCGTTGCGTGATTCCCAATCACGACGCAGGAACTGCGCCTCGGCTGCCAGCTCGGGCGGCAAGCTGGCAATCTGTGAATCCTCCATGTCCGTTAGTATCTGCGTTAGATTTATATAAATAATTCGATTATTTAGATATACAGACATACAGCTGCTGCTGTGGTCAAAATAAATAACAACTATTAAAAAGAAATAGTTAAAATATTGTTTCAACAATTGTGCAATTATTATTGATGATTCTGTAGAGACTTGACGTCGTTTTTTTTTATAGAATGCTTTTCAAAACAACCCAAAACGGAAATAGGTAATCTAAACCAAAAAACGGTGTGTTAAGAGATATAGGGAAGATGATCCCACGAATGAAGGGATTAAAAAAAGGGGCGACGGCTGAAAATGTTCATATTATGAAGAAATAGTACTATTATTTTGACCGCAGCTGTATTAGGTATATTTTTTGGAACTCACCGCTTGACGCAAATTCTCGGGCAGATTTTGAAAGAATGCCGCTGTATCGACGGGATCATCGGGATTTGCGGTCTGCGCCGCCTGTCTCTGCTGTTCGATGCGCTGCTGCATTAGCACCTCGGATTGTATGTTGGGTGGCAGGGCGGCCAAAAATTCGGGATTCACCTCGACGAGGGAATCATGGGCAATCTGTATGGCATTCTGTTGGGCACGCTGACGAATGCGTTGCATGCGCAAATGCTCCTGTATCACCTCCTCGCGCATCTCGCTGGGCAAAGCGGCTAGGAACGATGGATCAACGCCCTCTGGCACCTCCAGATCACCCAAAGCGGCGCGCACCTCGGGACTCATATCGGTGACTACGCTGCTGCTGCTGCTGCCAGCAGCAGCACCACCACCACCACCACCAGCTGCTAATGTCGCTGCTGCTGTAACTCCTCCGCCAACGGCACCGGCTCCGGCAGTGGCTCCGGCACTGGTCGGTGGTGGTGGAGTTGGCGCCTGTTGTGCTGCAAGGCCGGCAGCACCGCTTTCATCTAAGCTAATAGCCTCCACATCAATGATAGCATCCGCTGCACCACCTGCTGCTTCAGCCAAGACGTCGGCATCGCCATCCTCGTCGTCATCCACATCGGAGCTAGGCTCCGTTTCGACAGCAACATCCCGGCGCTGTGGCTCCAAATTCAATTGTGGCATCTCTTCCGCCGCCGGCTGCAGAGGCATCGGATGTGCGGCGACGGCGGCAACAACGGCCGCCGCAGCAGCCACAATGGATACCACCTCGTTGGCGGCTTCCGTACTCAGTGGTTGATGGTCTTCCGGTGCCTCGTCAGTGGGTAACTGTTGCTCGCTGGCCAACAGCTGAGCGGCCAGCTCGGATATGGTCACTGTGGGCATAATCGAGGCATAACCAGCACTGGTCATCACCGGATCGGCCTGATCTGTTTGCTCCACATCCAGTTCCAGTTCGTGTTCCGACTCCTGGTCTGGATCTTCTTCTTCTTCGTCGTCTTGTTCATGCTGCTGATGCTGCTGCTGTTGCTGCTCATCGGCATCGATCGGTTCCAGCTGCAATAGGTCCTGCCCCGACTGTAGCTGCTCCAGTGGTTCCGGGAAATTCAATGCGCCCGGCATCACCTCCAGCGATGGCGGTAGCGGGAACGTCAATTCAGCATTTGTCACTCGCACCGATGATGACGATGAGGAGGACGAGGATGACTCACGCCACGGTTCCTCCATGGCGCCCGTCGACATCCGTTGCAGTCGTGGTGGCAGCATATCCCTATTGGGTCGCACATTTAACTGCATTGCTGTTCCGGCTCCGGATCCCATTCCGGTTACTGTCCCTTCGCCGCCACCACTTATCGCTGCTGTGCGATTGGCATTGGCATTGGCATTGTTGTTGTTGCGGCGCACGGAACTCGAACGCTGCTCGTTCAACTGCAATTGCAAATTGTAAATATTATATTTGATTAACATTTCTGCTGTTGCTGTTGGAGCAGAATAAGGAGTCGAATCAGTTAGGCTCACCTGCAGCTCGTAGAAATCAGCGACATCGGCGCGTGTGCGTGGACGCGAAGGACGACCACTGGCTGGTAGATGCGGCACGGTTGGATGATGTCGTGGTGGATGTGCTGCTAGTACACCTGTTGTTGTTGTTGTCGCCGGACCCGTCTGCACATGCAGCTGAACACTGGGAAACAGTTGCTGTTGCTGCTGCTGCTGTGGCGCCTGCTGAAGCGGTGGCGGCGGAGATAGTCCTCCTCCTGATACTGCCACATCCGATGATTCCGGTGAATCCTGCTCGTTGGTTAAATCGATTTCGGCATAGATGTTATAGAGTGCCTGATTGCGATTACGATTCGGACGTCGAGGATCTATTGATTGTAAATAAGAACAAGACTGTTAAAATATGTTTCCCTAGAATACTACCACAAAACTCCGCTAGATCCCTTTGACCCGGAACGTGTTAGGCTTAGCCTATTTTGTGATACCCCATGGCTATTGCTTGGGTACAAAATCAATACTGTGTTCGAACAACTTACCAGCTGCTGGTGTTGTTGCTGCCGATAGAGCACTGTTGCTGCTGCTAATGTTGTTGCTACTGCTGGTGGTGTTGCCGCTGCTGCTGCTACTGCCAGTTGGCGGCAGAATTGCATTGTTTGATGTGGCAAATGCTGGTATTGGTGGTGGTGGCGCAACATTTGCCAGAGATGAGGCATTCACGAACTGCATTGAGGGTATCAGTCTGGGTATGGAGCTGCGGAAATAATTGCTGGTTGCTGCTGCTGGTGGTTGTGCCGTTGTTGTTGCTGTGCCACTAGTTGCAACGTCTGCTGTTGCCGTTGTCAATGTTGCAGGTGTAAGTGCAGCAGCAACTGTTGCGCTTGATGAGCTATTGCTGCTACTGCTGCTTGTTGTTGTGGTTGTCGTCGTTGCGGAATTCGATAGCCAGCTGCTAACGTTGATGCCAGAAATGGGATTTGCAGCTGCATTGACATTGACACTATCAGTGGCTGCTCCCGTTGCTGGTCCCACTTCAGAAGTTGTTGCAGTTGCAGTTGCAGTTGTAGCTGCAGCTGCAGCTGCAGCTGAAGCTGTAACAGTATCACCAGCAGCACCACTACTAATATTGGTAGCGGCTGTTGCGGCAGCTGTTGCTGTTGCCGCCGTTGACTGACGATTGGCGTCTTCCTGTTTGCGCTGCTGATGGGCCACCTTCAGTTCCTTAATCAAATGCGGCAGAAGGAAATGTGCCGCATAGAGACAGGCATCCGTTTGGGTTTCCATATCCAGAGCTTTAGCCTCCTCCAGCCACCAGTGGAGTGCTACACAAGTTACAGATAGAGACAGAGAGAGAGAAAAGGTATATTATTTACAACATAAATCACACATGCGGATTATAATCGCAATTCACTCACCGTCCTGGGTGAACATCTCCATTTGTGTCTCCTCGGTTGGATTCTGATGCGTTGGCATGCACACACAGAACTGCTGATCCAGATAGAGTAGACGTCGTCGCACTCCATTGTTGCAGAGGGTTCCTCCATTATTGTTGTTGTTGTTGGGATGATTGGTCATGTTGGAGGAGCCACCAGTTGCACCGTTACCACCGCCGGCACCATTACCAGCGCCAGTGTTTGTTCCAGCTGTCACCGTCGGTGGCTGATCATCCAACAGATTGCTCATATTTGGATTATTGCCAGCACCACCACCACCTCCGCCGCCGGCCGTGCTGCGATCCATCTGGAACATGGCTGGTGACAAAAAGGCATTCGCATCGGATGCGTTTGCAACGCCTCCGCCTCCTCCTCCCCCACCAGCGCCTGGTCCTCCAACGCCGCCAGTCGCGTTGCTGTTGCCAATGAAAATAAAGTCCGGTGCATTCCGCAATGCGGGGGCCACCGAAGTGCTGCGACCTCCACCAGCGGCTGCGGCTGCTGCTGCCGACGAGGATGAAGCGCCGCCACCATTCACATCAATATCGAGGGGCAGCGCAATCGAGGCTATTCATGCGCAAACGAAAACTGGACGGCGCCTGTGATAGCAAATATCGGTGTCCATGGCCGTGGCCATGGCTATGGCCATGACCATGACCGTGACCATGCCCATGCCCGTGACCATGTGAACCATCGCCAAGGCGTTCGTATAAATAGGCATTGGCTTCACGTTGCGATTCCTCGTTGCGACGACGATTTTCGCTGATAATGTTTGGTTCGATGGCGGCACTGCGACGTGGACGATTATTGGAATTGGCAGCTGCGGATGAAGGTACACCAGTGGAGGAGCCACCACCAGCATTGGAGCCATTTGCCTGGGCCATCACCTGTTCGATGAGATCAACATCATCGTTGACATTTTGTGCGCGTGCAACGTCATCGTCGACATCATCATCGTCATCATCATCATCATCATCGTCGTCGTCATCGTCCTCCTCATCGTCATCGTCATCGTCCTCGGCATCAACATCGGCATCATTGGATGCCGTTTCCGATGATTCCGGTTCATAGATATGATCAAAGACTTCAATAAATTGTCGTGGACGTTCCTCATCGACATCGGTTTCGCTATGTTCATCGACATCCTCATCGACATCCGCTGGCACCTCATCATCATCATCATCATCGTCATCCTCCACCTCCTCTTCAACGTTGCGCTCATCATTCTCGGTTGATCCATCCGAATCGGAATCCGATGTAGTCACCACATCGCCCAGCAGCGATGCATTTATGTCGCGTGCATTACGCGACGATGGAGCACGTCCAGCCGAACCAGGAACCGAACCACCAACAGCAGGCGTCTCGGCTGAGGCAGTATCACTGTTATCATTGACAGCAGTGGCTACTCCTTCGCCGGCGCCACCCTCAACATTCAGGTCTAGATTGCTGCGCAAGCGTGGATCGCCACTGTTATTGCCGAGCAGTGCCGAATTGCTGGCGGAACTGCCGCCACCAGCATCATTACTGCCATTCTGTGGCGTCGAGTCACCGCCACCAATGGCACCAATAGCACCGGCACCACCAGCACCACCAACGTTATTACCATTGCCGCTGCTGCTGTTGCTGCGCGAGGCGAGAAAAAGTCCTTCGCATTGCAGAAAATCATCCCAGAGCTGATCGAAATTGAGAACCGGACGCACTGTTGACGATGTGGAGCCGGTGTTGGTGTTCGTGGCATTGCTGCTGGCAGCACCTACAGCATTACCAACACCACCACCACCACCACCACCGGGGATGGCAACAGCATTGTTGCCGGCCTGTGACGCCAACTCTGCAGCAGACGATTCGGGGCCATCATTGCTATGCTGTTCATCATTATCGGCGGCGACATCGATGACAGCAGCTGTCGCATTGTTGCTGGTGGCCGTGGAGGCATTGTTGCTGGCACTGCTGCTGCTGCTGCTGCTGGGTGTACCAGCTGTGCCGGCTGTTGTGCCACCACCAACACCACTCGCTGTACCACTCGCTGGCACTGAATCCTCCGAATCGATGGCCATCTCATCCGAATTGAAGATAAACTCAAAGGCATGACGACGATCCGAGAGCACATTCCGTATAATATCCCGAAGAACACGCTCTCCATTACCACCCATCGGATTGGGGCCATCCGGAGCGTTGGCAGCCGCATTGAAAGCGGCCAGGCGTGGATACAGGCGACGATTGATGATAGTGCTAACTGTATTCAATGAACTGGAATTGCTATTCCCATTATTGGCACCACCATTGGCCGACGAGCTGGCGCCACCGAAGAGTATACGCTTGGAGCCGAGCGTTGCGGGCGGCACATTGAAGCGCAACAGTATCTCCATGGGTCGAAGAATGGCGCCCAGAGTGCTGAGTGTGTTGTGATTGGACAGATCCTTGTATTGGGCCACTTTGGTCAGATAGGTCATGACACCCTGTCGCAGCAGGACCCGGTACATGGTATTGCGATGCATGTGAACCTTGTCATACAGCATGGGCGATTCAATGAGATTGGGAAATAGGCTCATCAGCACCTGGAGACGCGTATGCTTCTCCGCCGAATCCGGATGTGCGAGAGCACGTGCAACGGCTGCATGCAACTCGTCGGCAACCTGCTGTTGCACACCAGCCAACTGATAGCAATCGGACAACGAACAGATCAGCACACGTGCCATGGTGCTCACCTCGGGCACATGCTGACGCTGTGTGATCGGCAGAAAGCGATCCATGAGCACGGCAAGGAATGTCTGCTGTCCGTCGTTGTTATTGTCGCCGTTCTGATCGCAAATCAATGGACTATCCGCCGGCGTATAGACATGGGCGAGCAGTACACGCGGCACCAACGATTGATAGGCGCGCGTCGCATCCGCTAGCAGTTTGAGCAGCGTTGCACGCGACAACGTCGGCTTCAGATGATTGTGGGCACTGGTCGGTATGTGCCAGGTGCAACAGCAAGGATCATATTTATCGCCAGTGCCACTGGCTGTCTGGGATGTCGTTGCTGAGTTGCCAGCGGCAGCTGTTGTCTTTTTCACGGATGATGGCGTCGAGTCCTGCAAATACAATAAAAATAAAAAAAACAAGTGAGAAAGTTGGTGGCAACATAGGTTGTGAGGTGGAGAAGATTTGGAACATTTCTTTGTTAAAAGTCCAAATTGGCTTGCAAAAGGAAAGACTTCAACATATAAATTATAACAAAAGCTCAACTGGTCTATTAAATGTGGGCTTTTGTAGATAGATGATGACTCGTGCGTAAGCACTAAGATCAAGATCAAGAACGAAATTGGGAGTGTTATATCTGTAAGAGTTATAGGCATTTCCTATTTTTTCTTTGAAGATTGTCCACACGCTACTCTCCAATTTAGGTGACTATTGACTTTCAAATTGTGTGAATTATGTGGTTTTATCGATTTGCGTTTATCGATTTTATCGATTCCTATGCTCCTTTGAATGTTTACCTGTTTGATTCATTATTGTTGCTGTTGTCATTGCACTTACCTCATCGTCCAGATTATTCATGGAGCCCGCTGCGCCTGGCGGCTGATCGGGCAGCACGAGCTCGGCGGCATTCAGCTGCTGTTGATCGGCACCGTTGGGGCCATAATGGATGCAGGGCTGTACGAGTGCATGGAGGAGCTGCTTGAGCACCGATACCGCTGATTCCACCTGCTCATCATCTATGGCCAGATCAATCGTTTCCGGTGTTTCCTTTGTTGCTGTGCTCGCAGCACCAGTTCCATTTCCAGTTCCAGTTGTTGTCGTCGTCGACGTCGTCGCAGCTGCTGCCGCTGCCGCCGTTGGCTGTTGTCCAAACTTTGATTTGACCATGACACGTCCATCATCGATGAGATTATTGCTGCTGATGCCACTTATCATATGCTCGGCCCGAAGCATCTCCTTAGCGGCTGCAACAAAAATCTTGGGATCCCGTGACACTGCCGTCGACACCTGGGTGAGCACATAGATTAGATCCCTATGGCCGATTGGCACGATGCCAGCGGCCCGCATTCCCAGCACACGCTCCATGGCCTCTTGGAGCACTGGTGGCGCCTCCAAGACATGACGCAATATGATAATGGCATAGGTGGGGAAGCCCATAAAGCCGCACGATTGCTGCAAATCGAGCAGCATTTGAACGCCGCCGCAACGTGCAAAGACCTGGGCATTATAATAGTTGCGGGTGAGACGTGCACACAAACGCAACAGCGACAACTTTGTCTCGTGATGCAGGAGCAATTGTGTTGGTTGCAGCAGCGCCACAATATTTATAATAATGCGCACACAATCAAATTTACCCAGTCCAACATTCTCCTCGTTGAGCACAATTTTTTGGGCACGTTTCGGTATGTTTGTGTAGCTGTTATTGTTGCTGCTATTGTTATTGCTGCTGCTACTGCTGCTGCTGTTGTTGTTGCTGCTGTTGCTGTTGGCTGCTGCTGCTGCTTTGGCCTTGGCTGCTGCAGCGGCGCTCTTTTGACGCGACTTGGAGCGTGTCGTCGGCGGCGAGAGATTTGCCATGATCTGTGGCAGTTGGAGCAGCAGCAGCACCAGATGATGATGATGTTGATTGCTGCCGCTGTTGCAGCTCCTGCTGCTTGTGCTGCTTTGATGACGACGTTGTCATCGTCGTCGTCGTCGGTTCATTAAAGTTAATCAATTGTCTCAACGGAATCAGCTCCTCGGTTTGAATGGTGCCGCTGCCGTCGGGCGAGGTGCGCATTATGCGATTCACAACGCTATCCATTATGTGGGATGATGGTACCAAGTTTTGCAACTGGATAATCGCTTCGCATATCTTGAGGGCCGGATAGACAGGACGATGACTGCCGGATGCTTCGCTCACCTGGGTCATGCAATTGAAATTGACCGTGCAACGTTGCCGTCCAATATTGATGTGAAGCCAACGTTCGCCAGCAGCGTAAGCGCTACGGATTAGCTCATTATTGGCTTCGGAGTAGGGATTCCATTTGCCAGTGGATGAATCATACCAACGCCATAAGTCACTGCTAACGGCGCGCATGTTTGCTTTGCGCTGGAGGATGTGGCTCATGCTATCGATGGCATCAATCAAATCGACTAGATTCTGCACCCAACGTGGCACAGAAGCACGTGTCTGCTGGGCATCGTCGTCGTCGTTGCTGATGATTTGTGACTGCTCCAACATCCATTGACTCATGCAATTGAGCAGCTTGACCAGCAATACCATCGCATCCTGTGAGGTGATCGCTTCGACGAGGGGTCGATGCAAATCACTGTAGTTCTCCTCGAGCAACAGCGTTGATGTCTTCAACCGCACAAATAGACGGGTGGCTGTCATGCCCGTTAAACATTCCTCGAGCCGGCTGGATTTGGATGCACCCGATGCGCCCCCAGCTGGTGGATCAAAGAGCTGTAGCGTAAAGTCCACCCATTGTATGATGTTGCGCACAAAATTGGTGACAAACACCTGACGATTCAATAGATTGTGCCGCCTATAGAGCACAGCGATGAGATCCGCGGCACAAGTGACCGTATCCGGTATGGCCTCCATGAATTCAAAGGCACGCGACACGGCCTCATCGCAGAAACGATCGAATATCAACGTTGGCATCAACTTCAGTTGCCTATAATCATAGCCAGCTGTTGCAGCTGGTGCAGCACCGGGAGCAGCAGCCGTGCCTGCGGCTGGCTGGCATTTAACGCTGAAATTGAAATCGATGGCAGCACTTGGATTGGGAGTTGATGCATCGCTAACCGATTGCTGCTGCGGCTCCATATCGATATCCATGTCGCCAGCAACAGCAGCACTGCTCGTTCCACTACTGCCCTGTGAACCGGATGCGGAGCCTCCTCCCCCTCCACCGCTGGCAACAACATTTGATGATGATTGTGATTGTGCCTGTCCTGACGAATTGGATAATGCGCTCGCCTCTGGATTGTTAAGCAGATAGTCGGTGGCCTCCTCGAGGGAGGTATTGGTGCGCAACGCCTCGATGATGTGATAGTGACGAAAGCCCATGTCTGTCAGGGTCTTGATATGCTCTGCATTGAGGCCATCGTCAGTGCTGCGTATGTACAAGTTCTCAAATTTGATCTCCTTCATACGCGTATGATAGCGATCCAACAGCATCTGATGTGACTTAATCAAATGCTTTAGTATCAATAGGATCGTTTCCAGCATACTCGAACCATAATTAGGTATCGGACGACGACACCAGATGCGTCGCAATGCCTGCATGGCCAACTGATGGATATGGATGAGATAGAAGACCGGCTCGAATGGAACACAATCGGGCAGACAATTGAGACGTGGACTCATCGTGTATGGTGAATCGAGCATTGCACGCGGATTCACCATCTTCTCGAGCAATTGCAGCCAGGCATCCAGAAATTCACCCGTACCCTCGGGACAGTCACGCTTGTCATCCTCGTGCGGCTGCATTAGATCATCCAACGGTGCCCATTGATCAAAGTGAAACTTTTGCGAGACATTATCGAGCGATAGGGCCCAATAGAACATCTCAAAGAATGCCTTGAGACCGTTCTCGGCACAAAATTGTGAGATCATTAGATGAAATGCACTGCGTTTATCATCGAACAGCATCGGGCCTGTGAAGCCCACCGAGCAGATGAGAAACGTTAACTTCAATTTGGGCACCGGTTTGGGCAGAATGCTCTCATGACTGAAACCATTCACCAGTATTGAGCTGAGGATGCGGGCAATTTCGCGTGCCTCGAGCGTAGGAACTTTATTAATGTTGCTAATCATATCGTTGATGCGACGTAGTCGTGTCTGCGGCGAACCCACCGATAGCTTCACCAAAGTACCCAATAATTCAGCCAATGCACGTCCGAGACGCGAGCTAGCCGCCAGCAGGGATTTGATGTAACGAAACTGTTCCTCTGGCGTATATTTCGTACGAAATTCGGCGGCACGTTCCAATTTACGTGAGAGTTCCGCTTCGGTCAATGGATCAGCGGTGCCAGCAGCTGCCGACATTTGTGCCGCAATCTCATCCCAAATGAGATCGGGATGTTGAGTGGGCTCATCGGAGCATAGATTCAATAGGATGGTGCTCTCCCACACTAACGATATATACAATTGGACAAGTTGCTGGAGCAGCTGGACGCCCGTCTCTCGATTGGCACCCCAACGCTTGAGCAGCACGGTGCGCATCTCATTGGACGCATTGCGGCAAAGATGGACGAGCATCACCACATAGCCATGCACAAAACTCATATTGTGCAAAATTGGTGTATATTCAGCATTGGCAAATCCATCCTCCAAACGTTGACAGCACACCAATTCGGCGAGCAGCACACTTCCGCCCGGAAATGTAAAATGTTTAATTAATGGCTTCAATTGGGCAACGATATCTGCCAACTTTTTGAGTGCAACATCCAAGACTTTGGTCTCTTGCGCCTGACTCAGAATCGCTTTGCACACATTCGCCACGGCTTGGGATGTGGTCGAAACGGGTGAATCCACTGGTAAATTGGGTAACGAGAGCAACTGTAAGATTGGCGTTAAACCATCCTTTTGTACAAATTCACGGCAATGATCACCGTTCGGACTATTACTGAAAATAGCCTCGATAAATTTCATAACATTCAAAATGTAATCAATTAACGGTATGGCTTCACGTTCCGGTTGTTGTGGTTGTTGTGGTTGCTGTTGACATTGTTGTTGCTGTGATTGTTGTTGTTGTTGTAGTTGTTGTTGCTGTTGCAATTGTTGTTGCTGCTGCCGATTTGCAGCGACTGGCAACTGTTGCTGATGCTGCTGCTGTTGTTGTTGCTGCTGTTGCTGTTGTTGCTGTTGGGATGCTGAGCTCATTTCATCATCATCGTCATCATCGTCACCGCTGCTATCGTTATTATCGGCAGCACTTTGCAGCACCGGATTACCACCAGCAGCGACCATAACCATGGCCGATGTCGATGGCGTCGTCGATGGCACCACACCACCCGTCGCATTCGCCGCTGCAATGGCCACATTGCTATCCTTGTTGGCGCGCCAGCAAATGAAACTGGGATCGGAGCCAAGACGGACGAGTTCGTTGAGCAGTCGAACGATTGCCTCGGTGGCATCGGTACGCAAATACGGATGATGCTTGATCAGATCATCCATCGCATTGCCCAAATTTGTGGCCGTATCACCCAATGGATCCGAACTGCGACGTCTTCGCATCGCTACCAAATAATCGGGTGAGAGTAACACTTTCAACACCTTATCGAATGGTTCATACGATAGAAACTCGAAGAGACCACGATCATTGAGACACAAAGCGGAAAAGACATTCGGCAACGAGCCGAGCACTTCACGTGTTGCCGGCACATCTTTGTGCAGCAGTGCGCTCAGCATAACACTGGTTATGCCCAAATCCTGTAGTGATGAGAGCAACGATGGCTCATTGAATACGTAAACGGTGACCACATCGGTGGCCAGCAGAAACAATGATGGCCCATAATATTCTGCGTTGGCGATAATATGACGCAACGATTGCGTTAGGCTCGTCTCCATAATGTTGCGCATGTTGCTAAAATGTGCATGATCCTGAATGCTCTTCTTCAGAAAGTTGAGCATTGATTTCAGCAATGCCGCTCGCTGTGTCACACACGATGGTTTCTTGCGCTGCATCAACGTATTGTTGGGCGACAATAATTGTGCCTTGCGCTCGGCCAGCGGACGTGCATAATAACTATTTTTTGGATATCGTGCAGCTCCCGTCGATGTTTCTCGAAAATTACCTTGGGCTGCCAAGATGAGACTACTCAACGAGCCACTTGAACCACTATCTAGCCAGCGGGGCATTGTGCTTGAGCCAGCAGCAGTGCCACGTAGCTGTTGTTGCTGCTGCTGCTGATGATGATGATCCGCACCACTGTGCTCCATAAAATCGCGAAACGCGAGCTGGGCATGATCGGTGGTGGCACTGGCGCTGCCATCACTGCTCGAATTATCGCGACGCGGCGATGCACCACTGTCGCTGGCAACCGATGCATTCTCTGTGGCGGCATCTATATAAAATTACCATAGTTTATCATTAACAATTCAAAAAGGGAACCAAACTAAAATTAACCCACCATCATCGTCCACTGGCTCCAGCGAACTGTCCATTTTATCGTTTAGGCTCTGCTCCTCGGGCAGCGTTGATTCTCGCAGTGTGATGCCAATCTCTGCGAGAGCACGACAACAGCTCTTAATCTCCTTCTCCAGACGATCGATAAACACATTCAGGCCATTATTTTGATGGAAGCGTGCAATATCAATGTTTGTGATCAGATCAATGACGCGCACCGCGCGTGTCACAAACGTAATGTGCTCCAGATCCACGCCCGGCCAGCTGATCACACGCAACAAAGACTGCATCATGCCGCTTTTGACCAGCGCAGAGCCGCCCAGCTCATAGCTGGCCAGATGATAGAGCAGCGAGAATAGCGATGTGGCCAATATCAATGGATACCGTTCGGTTAACCCATGCGTCGTCAAATTATCAATGCAATCCCGCACCAGTAGCGGCAATGTGCCACCCTGACGCTCTGCGCCCGTATAATGCACAATCTTCACCAAACGGGAGCCAGCTCTGCTGGGAAAAGGTAAAATCAATATCAAAATCAAAACAATAAGCAAATTTATCATCAAGTTAATTGTGGGTTAAGTTTAATATATAGCACAAGTATGTGTTTTTCCAGTTTTTTGACTATATATCTCTTTTAGTATTCAGTTGATACGGCTCAAAATATTTTTAAACTATAATTCTTAGCTGCAAAAGTTGGCACATCTGAAATTCTGTAATCGACTTTTCGACTAACTAGTTTTTTGATTGTTTTGTAATTTTTACGTGTACTTAGCAGATGTACATATTATTTATTTTTATTTAATGCTTTTGACAGTGATAAAGCACTCACCTGGGCACACTGGGATTGCGATCAAAGTGCAACATTGAGGTGAGAGTACGCAGGACAGCGGCACGTATCTCCACGAGATGGACATCCTCCTTGTCGATCAGTTCGCAGAGCTCCTCACCGAACCCAGCATAGAGCACCTTGTCCGTATTATCCTGCAGCGCATTCGAGTATATCAATATGGACACAGCCTGCAGGCGAGCCTGCACAAATTGCAGGCGCAGCTTGTAATTGTTGAAGCCAGAGATGAGGCGCACACGATGTGCAATGCGCATCTGAAAAAGGAAATAAGCACAGATTATTTACTTTTCGAGTACTTAATTCCAATAAGAACAAATCGATTCTACAGGTGAATAACTAAACCCATTTAAAATGTTTGAAATATGTATGTATACGTAACATGAAGTAAATTATCGTTACGAACCTTGATGGCCTCACTGGGCTTTGAGATCTGTCCAGCGATTGTTTTAATAACCTCTGGTGCTGACGCTGTGTGACAGAGATCCATCATATCAGGTATTTCCAGTTGTGCGGAATGTCCATGCTCGTCCACATAGTCAATGCACAGCTGATAGAGGAACTCCAGCTTGGGATCGCCAATGCAGCAGTCCTTCAGCGATAATCCGTAATTTGGATCACCCCAACGCTGCAACGCAGAGGTCAATAATTGATTTGTTTTGAAATTTGAAATTATTCGCACTCACCTCGGCAACATTGAAAAGCTTGACAATGAGCAGCTCCTTCTTTTCAAAGGGCAAGCGTGGTATAAAATTGCTGCGCTTAGAGAACATATAAAGCAAATTGAGCACGGCCAAAACAATGTCCATGTTCTGTGATGAAAGCAGTTGCGTCAAATGCTCAATTGAATTGTACAAATGGCGCGAGAACGAATGCTCAATGAGCAGTGTTGTAAAATTGAGTACGTGCAGCAGCAGGGTCACATCCTGAATAAAAGAGACAACGAAAGACAGATTGAAAGGATTACAATAAGAGAGATGACATTTTGGCACATTTTTGGTTAGCGAGCACTTACCGCATCGATAAACGTTGTGTCGCACTGCAGCACAAACTCATTGTTATCGACATGACGGGCGGCCTCCTCGAGTATTTTGTCAAACCGATCCAGTATTTCAATCCAGTGGTATAGTTCACATTTGCCATAGATCCAAACGTGCACCTTGTCGAGGAACTCGAGCAGTTCGGGACGTGTGCGACGTTTGGTTAATTCATCGATTAGTTCGCGACATTCTGAGGTTAGCTCCGAGGAGCCCTTCTTCAGTTTAACGGTGTCCACCTTCATGGCTGACGTCTGCTGCTGCGGCAGCTGGCGACGCCGCCGTCCGTATGTTGTTGGTTCAATCAAGGCTGGTGCGTTCTATTTTTCCTCTCCACTCTCACAAAAATTTGTTATTAGTTCGTTATGTGTTCAGGTGGGTGCTTCTTCTATTTAATAGCTAATGCATCCGCGAATTTTTGAAATTGTATACGTCAAATAAACTGCAAATGGACATTAATAAATAGAAATAGTAGCAAATTAAAAATAAACTTGCGATTATGCTTGTTGTTGGTAACGAGAGATGAATAACAACAAATATGAATGCAATAACTAACGAACTGGAACTGGCACGCACTTTAAACAAACAATGAAACAAAACGCGCTTTGTTTGGGTGACCAAATGAAAATTAACGCGAAAACCTAACTGCGCTTCACTGTTCACTTTTATCGTTCTTTTGGCTGTCAGCTGTATGCGGCGACGCGACGACGAAAATACGACGAAAGCTGCAGCAGCAGCAATTTCGCCGCGTATTAAATTCGCTTTGGGCTCCGCGCAACAATAACAAAAACAAACAACAAAAAAGGCAATTGGAGGCGAATCAAAACTACCAACTTGCAAACGTTATGGCGAAATCGAAAAAGAAAACAAAAAAAAAACACAATTTTATAGCGCGCGCACTGACTTGAGAGAATTAAATACTGATACTTGTAATTCTGCTGAGGTTTAGAAAAAATGAAGAAAAACAAATGTTACTTGGACTCCCAATTTTAACGCAGCAAAAAAAATTGTCTATCGATAAATATCAGCTGTTCATTAGTGGACATATTATTGAAAAGCAATTGCATGAGTGTGTATTTGTGTTTAAGTAAAGTTTATTAGGAAGCCAAGCTATTGGTGGCATCCTTAAGAATTGCACAACACTAATTTAAAGGTACTTTGCCGCGACTGCCTAACTATTTATTACATTGGGAATACCCCTTCTTTCAAGCACTTTAACACTCTGCATACAGTTGTGGTCAAAACAATAATGGCACTGCCTTTTAAAAGGCAAATGATCAATATTTTCATATTCATCAGCTTGTTCAATTTCAATTACAATTAAAAATTCTCCGAAAAATCATGTTCAACTAAATTCTAAAATGTTTATTTATATTTGATATTCATAATTTTTCAACTTCATATATATTTTTTTGCATTTTCCAGGCACTACTATTATTTTGAACGCAGCTGTATGCATGTCCTATGTGCATATAAAATATGCAAGGATAATGGCAATATGACGACGCGTAACTACGTTAACCTTAACTTGTTTATTATGTCTATTACCGATTGCAGCACAGACTTTAGAATAAACAGAGTCGGAGTCAGAGTGAGAGTAGTCATGCTGTCTCTCACTCAGCCAGCTGCAACCACAACAGAAACACGAATTCGCCGAAAAAATAAAAAGAGAAGAAAAAAAACAGAGCAGCACCAGCAACAAATATACATATGCGTATGCATTTGTATTTGTGTTAGCGGCTGTGTATGTGTGTATGCGTATTGCACGAAAGCCACTGCTGCATACATACATACTTCAGCATGTATGCATAAATACATACATATATAAAAAAATATATAAATATGTGTATATACATATATGCAAATTTGTTGTTGCACTTTCAGCAAGCAGCAACAAATGCCTTTGGTTTGATATATTAATACACACACTTATACATACACCTATATTATATGGCGAACACTTGACAGCATTTTGCAATATACAGAATAGCATATTACCAATTTAATTCTTACATTTTTAATATACTTAATGGTCCTTTGCGTATTTTTCCCAGACACCCACACAAACACGCACGCACATACACACACACACACCACGAAGTAATACGAAGTGCAAAAAGTACTACAAGTGCAGACGAAATATCAAAATAATCGTGCAGTCACAAAAAAAACAAAAAAAAATGAGTAACAAAAAGAAAAAGATTGCCACAGACCACACAATGCAGCATATGCATGTGTGTGCGTGAATGCATTTATATAAAAATTGATAGATTATACTTACATTTACGCTAAAGCGTAGCACTTTGCTGCAAATAGTGCTATCTAATTTTTGATCTACAAATGTTCTTATTTGATTTGACAATCGTAATTTCAGTTTTGTAAAATTTACTCAGCACGCACTTACACTTTAGAAACAACACTGTCGTCTTTTGTAGCTCGTGAGCGACTTAGTTCACAGTTGAGTGAATCACTTTTGTGAACGAGGTTCGTTGGCTCAGATAGAGCAAGTTTTTTTTTGCATTGTGTGCTTAACCTTTTTTAAACTTAGTACGCAGATCGAAAAGCACAGCTTGAAAACGAAAAACTGTAAAATAAATATAACTACATATATAAAATTGTTCGCAGACAGAAAAACTGAAATCAAGACAATTAACACATTGTTAACCTGATTGTATGAATAAATAGCTGGGATATATTTTGACGGTCCTTGAAGAAAACTTTCTTATTCTCTACTTATATTTTAATAATAATACGTCTTTATTAACGCATTCATCTCCTCATGGCTGAAGCACTTTTGTATTGAAGTTATTTATATCGTATGCACAAGCAAAACTCGAACAGCTGTTCATACAATCCACTTCTTTTCAAAACAAAAAATCGGACGTATAAATATTAGGATGACATGCAGGCAGGTTGGTGTGAGCCGGCACCAAAATCTGAGGAATTTATATTTATTATGAATTTTCAATAATCAAAGTTATCTAAATATAAGTCGTCACTTATTGTTTAGGCAATAAACTCAACATATACACAACATAATGAAATAGTTATTTATATTATGCTCACTAAGTTCTCCAGAGCGAAGTAGGGCATGGTGAAATGATACATGTACAATTTCACCAATTACAGGTACCAAGTACGCGTTATTCGCCAAAATGAACTATTGTGCGGCACTGGTTTCTTCTAGCACAATAAGGGCTGCACACACTGGCAGGAATGTCATAGTATTTATCGATATATAAAACGATATGGTACAATTTTAATTCTGATTGTTGGGAGCGCAAATTTCAGACACTTATATATATATACATATATTATATTTCGATTGATAAATACAACGCCTGCTTTTTCCTAACTTGTCCAAAAATAAAGTATTTTTATATATACAACTATGAATGCTTTTCAACATGATATGAATTGAATTTATTTATATATATTTTGTACAGATAAAAGAGCGGCATTCTGTTTTCAACGAACAATTAAACACTTATTTATTATCTTTGGCATATACATATTAGAACGCTTTTTGATTGTAATCATATATGTAGTTAAATTTGATGGTCAAATTACATACGAAAAAATTGTCTAAGATGCTACAACCAATAGACTTCGAATGCAGATTGCAATTTCTGAAAATTCAATTTAGAAATAAATTAAATAATGAGCTACTTTAGGATTAATACATTAGTTAACTAATTGGAATAAATCATAATATTAAGCTTAATGCATTCAAGAATTACGGCAAATCGAGCTACTTAAATATAAAATTTGTACAATACAAGAATAAATTGATTGACTTTGTGGGCTTAAAAGCTATGCAAATGCGGATTGACGGCCTCGCTACTTTGACCGGTTTCCGCCTCGAAGAGAACCTGCTGGATGCGCAGCTTGGCAACGGAACGGGAATACGGATCGGGTATTGTGCGCAATTGTGAGGCGATGCTCTGGCCAAATATCATCAAATCATCCTCGCCACTACCGCCGCCACCGCCACTGCTGGTAACAACAGCATTTGGGCCCGCATAGCATGGACCGACACTAGTCGATGTCGCCAAATCCAGTTGCTGTGACGGCGATGGCGATGTGAACGGTGTGGATAGTCTGTTCGGCTGGGATTGCTGGGAATGTTGCATTTGTGGATATGGCATGTATTTTAATTTACGCAGCGACGAGGATGACGACGACTGCTGCTGCTGCTGCTGCTGTTGATGCTCCTCCTGCTCCGATTGCAGCTGCTGCTCCTCCTCCTGCTGGTGCTGTTGCTCCATTATGCCGAGTGTGTTGGCTTCATCAATCATCAACTCCATCTTATTAGCGTTCAAATCTTCCGTTTGACAGCCTGCCTCGGGCGGTGGATTTGTATTCGTGCCAATGCTCATTTTACGTTTGCTGCCCTGAGCAACTAGCTCGGGCAGATAGGAATCATTTGGCTGTAGCTGCTCCTGCTCCTTCTGCTGTTGCTCCTTCTCCTCAATGGTGTTGTGTTGCATGTGTTGCTTTTTGATGATGGCCATGTTGCTGCTGGTGCTGCTCGTGCAGCTGCTGTCCACCGGTGCATGCTTGTTCTTTAACTAACCAAAGAGAACAAATAAATATACATATATGTATAAATGTGGATATATGCATTATGTGGGACTTACGCGCTTGCAATGAGAGAGCGAGACGGGGCGCAGAAATGAATCGGCATGCTTAAACCAAAACAGTTTTGGCTCATAACGTCGTCCCAGCTCCTTTTCGCGCATCAATATGCGCAACTCTTTGGTGTAAACGGTGCGTACACTTTTTATTTTCAATTTGATGTCGAGGACCGTTAATTGCGGTATTTTCAGTGCACTGATTATCGCCTCGTAGGCTTCTTCGCGCGCCACACGATTCTTATAGGTGTCCAGCAGTGAATTGTATAAGCATGGCTGGCATCTGTATGCTTCCAGAAATTCAGCTATGGGTATTTTCGTTTCGCGGAATTTGGCCATCGATCAGTTTGTTTGGTTTTTACAACCGACAACAACTAGAACAACAGCAAACTAACGCAGATGTATTTGTATGTATTTTGTTTGTTGTTTACACTGTTTGCTAGTGATGGCAGAATCAGCTGTGAGTTATGAGTGACCAGATTGCACCAGATCATTCACCGCATTGCGTCACTATAGATTTATTCTAACATGCGGATAGATTTAGTTTTATTTTGGTATAAGTAAGTTACAAAAAAAAACTCATACAGAAGTGCTTAAATAAATTCAGCAATTTATTTTATTTGAATATGCTTTTAGTTTTTAACATATATAAATATATTTTTATTTTATTATGGTTTTATTTATATTATATATTACTTATAATTTTCAAATAGCGACTACGCTTATGGTCTCCACTTCAAATATTGTAATCTAGTTTACCGCTGTCGTGCAAAAGGCGCTATCTTATTTTATTGATGAACTCGCTTTATTTTTGCTTGCCACAATTGCCTATCGTTATGTTATCGTTATCGTCATTGTGATTTTTGGCAAGCCGGCAGCCTGGCAATTTTGACCGCGTTTTATGCCAGGCCAAAAGCATAGCAAGTTTATTTATCAAATACAACGCGCAGTACTCAAATAAAATGGATGGTAAGTGAAGCATTAAAATTGTTAAAAATTATAACTGAATAATACAATGAAAATGTTACAATATTTGGATCAGGCGTGATCGAGGACATGTGGACGCCGTACAAGCGTCTGTATCAGATTTGCCAGTCGGCCATAAGGAATCCCAATGAGATGAACCCCGATTTGGTGCAATGCCTCAAGAAGCACAAACAGAATTTTACCAATTTGCTGCGCAACCCGGTAAGTGCCATTATCGTACAGACAGTTAAAACATAACCTTAACTCATCTTCCCCCTTCCCTCTCTGCCACTATCTCTGTTGACCAGCCCAAAAGTGAGAAGAGTCGTGCCCAGCTGGCGGCGGCATCAATGGAGGGTGTTATGCTCGCCGGTCAGTCGCGCAAAGTGGTACTCTCCCAGGATCTAATCAATGAGGCCATTATATTGTCGGATATGTATGATCTGGATGAGATAATTGCACTGGAGCTGCTCTGCTCAGCACAACGTCAACAGATTCGTCATCCGGGCTTGCCGCGTGGCCTTGTCGCCGTTCTTCTCTATTATGATGGACGCAAGGCAATTAGCTGCACACTGCGCGATATGTTTCAAGTAATGAGCGGCGTCACCTGGAGCACCGAACTGCCCAAGGAGGTAATACAGTTGGGGAAAAAATAATAGCCATAATAGCCACTCTCACAAGAAATGTTTTCAAAACTAATGGTTTGTTTTTTGCCCTTGCAGATGACCGTGTTGATCGACAACTATGTGCAGAATCTGGTTGAGGATTCGAATATACTTGGCCGTCTCTTGGAGTTGCTCGCCGAAATGGACACCGAGAAGGAGGTAGATGGATGATTTTGATAAAATATTTTGAAATTGTGAAATCATTTACATTTGCCCACTTACAGATCACGTTGTTGACAAAAAATCGTGCCTTTGGCTCGAAACGTCATCAGAATCAGGTGCTTGCACTCTATGAGGGCACACGCAAGGCACTCGCCATGTCCCTGTTCCATTGGTCCGCCCAGCGTGGACTACCCAAAAATATTGCCATACGTCTGCTAAAGCAGTTGGCCAACAATACACAAGGGAACACCAGTGAGGTCACACTGATTATGCTGATGGCACTGCTCTATGGCTATGATACGTCCGTGCTGTTCCTTGTCGAATGCGATAATCAGCACATATCACGTCTGCCCATTTTGAGTGATCCGGAGTATGCTAAGTGCTTCTATGAGGCCATCTATGCCCAGACAAATTGGCAGACGCCACAAATGGATGTTATCATCAAGTACAGCTTCGGTCTGACATTGGCCAGCTTGAGGCAGGCGCCCATCGATCTTCAGACAAACGCTGGCGCCATCATCAATTGCGATGAGCAGCTCATCGATGAGGCGCTCGCCGGAAATGTGTTCACCTTCTTCCTGCGTGAGCTGCTCGAGACAAATGTCGTCTACGAGTAAGTATCATTCTATCTAGTACAAGGTTCTCGCCTATTTTTAATCAATTATTTTCTATTTTTTGTGTTTGCAGAATTGAATTCATTTACCGTCGCTTACATCAGCTAATTACGGATTTCATTGACTTTATGCACGCCAAGGTATCGGAGCTGCGTGGCCGATCGGATGAGACGGCCCGTGTAATGACGAGTTTTCAGAATGCCGGACTCGAATCGCCGCCAAATCTGGATGACAATTTTGAGCTACTGATGCTGTGCGTGGCTAAGTTATATGGCGATAAGCGGGTACCCGTCACCCTGGGCAATGAGTATTGGGGACCTACAATTGCCACAGCGACAACAACGACGCCACACAATGCGGCCGCAAACAGCAAATCAAATACATCGCGTGCCGTCTCCTTGTTCAAGTTCATCCGTTTGGCCAGTGAGCTGTTGCCGCAGATTTTAATTACGCCATATTTGAAGATGATTGCCGGACTGACGCGCACCGAATTTGCGGCCAGAGCAGCCTTTAATCTGCTTAAGGACTCACAGAATGTATCGTCCACCTATGCGATCAGCTGGGACAATTTCTTTACGGCCCTCAATTGTTATTTCACGTAAGTGCGCACCAACCAGTTCTCAAACCGAAACATCTAACAATTAGTACATATTATTGTCCGCGTGCCTGTTTGACTTGTTTTTGTGCCCTCTTCGGCGCCAGTAGCTATTCCGTCGATCGATTGAGGATTCTTTCTCATTACTGCTGGCAATACCTTTGAGTTTGGTTAGGTGACTTCTTAGTCCATGTCAATGTGCCGTCAAGTTCTTTACCAACGGCTATTACTTGCTTCAATCGTTTGTCGATTATAGCCGCTGTTCTGAGACCTAGTCAGGTACCTCTGTCCAGCTCAACTGCTGCTTATGCTTAGGAGTTACATATGATAATGGGTTGACATTTCAAAAATTGATATTTACAGGAATATGCGAAGCGATCAGCAATCGATAGGTGGCTCGATCTATCGCAGCCGGCCGATGCCGCGCAATATAGCGCCAAGTGAGACAGAGATAATGATTACTGTGCTGGGCATTGTGCAGGCCGTTGCCGATAATGATGAAATCTCACGGATTGTCATCTGTGAGCACGTCAATTGGCAGACGCCCCAAGTACTGTTGGGGCTGCTCGCGTGCACCACACCGGTGGCGCTCAAGGGTCAAATCCTCTTGACATTGGCTGCCCTCAGCAAATCGAAAGAATCGGCACGCTCGATCTGGTTCCATCTGGAGGAGTCACAAGTGATACCCACAATGACAAAGAACTCGTCGGCATATGCATCGTTCAGTTTGGCGGAGGAGATCGTACAGAACGAGTGTCGAATGGAGACATACAAGTTGAGTCGTGGCGTCCTCCAGCTGCTCAATACGCTGATGACCACACACATGCCACATCGATTGGGCGCTGGACAACGCAAGGGCGGCTATGATCCGTATTTGCATTTTGTTATCGATACGATATTTTTAAAGTTCTACAATCGGGCGTACAAGGATCCCGTAGAGCGTTGGGAAGTGGGCGCCAAATGTATGCAACTATTATACTTTCTGCTTGCCACATATCGGCCGAAGTCGTCCGATTTTGATAACGAACGCGATGACTATCCGCATCCGGGCTATCATATAATGCTGCAACTGCAGGTCAAATCGGATATGTTGCGTCTGATATTGCGCATCATTGAGGAGGCACAGGAGCAGCTAGACGATTACAATGAGTTCCGGGGCAAACCGGTGCTCGAGGAATGCGCCCTGTACGCGCTCCTGCTGCTCGAGGTTGCCGTCGCCAAACAGAATGCCTTCTTTGAGGCGGCCAATTGTAGTATTTTATTGATGGGCTTGAATCGTATGCTGCTCGATTTGAATCCGCGTAGCCGTCAGCCGGACTATGTGCACAACATCATCAAGTTTGTCACGTACAACAGTTGGCTGCCCCGTCACACATTGGCCGCCATCAAAATCTTAAGCGGTTTCACCGCCCAGCCCGATGTCGTTGTCCAAATCCTCAATATGTATGCACCTAACAGCACCGAGAAACTGGAGATACGTCGCCATTTTATTGAATGCCTGGAAATCGATATGCTCAATCTGAGCGATGAGCAACAGCATCAATATGAGGCGCTCGATCGCTTTGGCAATGCCTATCATAAGGATGCCACGGGTGATGCCGGTGATCTCGATTCGAATACGAGTTCAGTATCGGATACGATATCGGTTTCGAATATGGAAGTCGAAGATCGTCAGCCGATGCGCATTGAATTGCAGATTAAGGAGGCAATTGTGCAACTGTTCGAAGTCAATATCAATCAGCCGTTGCCCAATTTTGTCACCTTCCTGCTTGGCATCGATGTGATGCGTGATTTTATGTACAACGAGCAGATTCAGCTCAATATCAACTGTTCCTGCATCAATGCGCTCGTCTTGATCCTTGAGCGCCATCTGGAGGTGAGTCTGTGAACTGTCATTCTTATTATTTTAGTTTTTTTACATTCTCTGTCTCTTTCTATCCTGCAGCAACAGCGTCAGAGTGATAAATATTGCGAGCATACGGCCCACATTGTGGAGAGAATTTATAGATTGTTCCACGGCTTCTGCGCTAGTCCTCAGATATCGGAGGCAATATTGCGCTATTTCCGTTTGACATGCAATGATTTTCTGTTGCGCCATTTGGGCGCAATACCTTTCCGCAACAATCACAGGAATCACATGCTGCACGCGATCAGCCACCTGATGAACTGTGTCTCCATCGAGATACGTGTGGCGGCATCGCATGGCCAAACGACACGGTATACGCTGCTGTGCGATATTTTGCTTGCCGTAAATGCGGATGTGCTGCACAATGGACACAGTATACCCCAGGAGTTGAGCACCAGTCTGCTAATGTCGGCGGCCGGTAATCAATTTGGTATGGATGTGACGCCCGGTCGACAAATGATGCAGACAACGGCACCCGAATTGCATGTGAATCGTTTGCTTGACTGCCTAACATTAGAGACGCTATCGTTGACCCAGCCGGAGTTGGAGTTTTTTGACGAACGCTTGGTGTCCACCTTGCTGACGGAGTGTACTGCAAATGCGGCAATGCACCAACATAGTGCTGGCCTTATTAATATCCATAAACTGCACTACATACTTATGGATGAACTGCATCTGGTACAGAGCTCCATTGCCAATGGTCAGCGCAAGGCTGTTATCGATGAGATCACAACACTGATTCAGTATGCCATCAATTTGAATGGTATTCGAATGCAACGGCTCGCCACATACGCCTTCATGAAGGCCTGGGGTAATCTTGTCCAGCTGCTGTTCAGCGCCATGCCCGAAACGTTGCTGCCGGTTAGCGTGCGCAAACAGCATATTATCGATATCATTGAGAAGATGATGCTGAAGGTGCCGCCAACGCAGCCGCTGGTCAAGATCTCCATACAGGTGACGGAGACGATGTTGGTGCTGCTCGAGAATCTGCGACACTGCTACTATCATCTGGAGGATCAGCGTGCCCTCGACGAGCATGGTAATATCATCTGTTTAAATGATGCGACGCCCGGTGTGGATGCCACCATCGCCACCAATCAACAGCAACAGGCCAAGAACAGTGCCGCAAACAATGCGACGCGTGTCATCAGCAACAGCGTCAGCAGCAACAGCTGCAAGAGCAGCAATCTGCGCTTCATCCTCAAGCAACTCATCGCCTGGATAATGACATGTGAGGTCAAGTCACAGCAGCTGAGCATCAATCTTTACACATCGCTGCTCTACTGTCTCCGGATTGTGAAACGTGTGCGCAGCGACGAACAGATCGAGTACAATGAAACGTAAGCTTCAATCAATCAATCAAAGCGTTTGAGCAGACTATACATATATAAGGCTATATATATATAGGCAGACTATATATATATAATATACAGTTGCAGTCAAAATAAATGCAGTTGCAGTAAAAATTCTCTATATTAAGTCAGTCAATCAATCAGCGATCATAATCAGTCAGTCAATCAATCAAAGGTCTGGAGCAGACTATACATATATCTAGATACATATACAGGACAGATTAATAGTAAAAAGTCTTATTATTTTTTGCATAGCCCAATGGGACCAAGGTCACAGTCTCCAGATCTCAACCGGACTGAGAGTTTGTGGTACGAAGCTTTAAAGACTATTTCTACAATTTTAAGCTTTAGCAGACTGTGAAGAGGTCTTCGACATGGGTTTCTCTAGAAAAATGCCAACACTTGGTGGACTCTATACACCTTAGTTATGTGCTGGTTACTTCTAATCTAGTTTTTAGAAATATTATTTAGCCTAGCCCCCAGGGAAAGCTAAGAAAGCTCTGCTACTATTCTACTGTATCCACATAAATTTAGAGACTTCAATACTTGAATTTTTACTTATCTACAGTATTATATTATAATAAGTATTTATTTTGAATATATATATATATATATATATGTGTGTGTATTGGGCATATTACAGGTTAAGAACGCGCTCGGATAGCTGTACAACATTTGGGAATCTGCAGGCGGATGTAGAGCAGGAGGTGAAGCACAAGGAATTGGCCGCGGAGATAATCAGTGAGTTTGGTGAGAAACTGATTGATACGATCTGTCACGATGTGACGACGGGACATGCGATGTGCAGCATGCTGGCCCTATCCTGCCTGGACATAATATCGGAGCTGCGTGCGGTAAATACCCTATGCGATATAATCGCATCGCGTGGCTATCTCAAGCAGGTACTCTACGGCCTGGCCCAATTGGATGTGGAGCTGAAGGATGTGCTCAAACCGATGCCGGAAAGCCTTCGGCCACTATATATGTACGAGTCCCTAATGGCATTCCTAATGCAAATGGCGCAAACGTATTTGGGCGCCACACAAATTCTCGCTGAGGGTGTACTTGGTATCCTCTCCAATATGCGGATCTATGATATGCAACCGGATTTGAAGGCCAGCCAGCAGTTGACATTGGAGCGCAATGAACCAGATGATTTTATGCCAGCGGTGGATGCACGCTTCCGTTCGATCCTGTTGCCGGCTCTGTCATTTTGTGATAGCATCATTGATTCACTTGGTGCACGCAACACATCCGCGTCGACGCAATTGCTCAATTTCCTCTTCTCGCACATTGATATGATTGAGGGCATGTTGCGGGCGGCGACACCGTTCATGGATTTGGGACATTTGCAGCAGCTGGCGGCGATCACCAATATATTTGCCCGCATCACATGCAATGATCAGGCAATTATGCAGGATCATCACCATCTGGACAGTGGCGCCCCATCGCCGGAGATGACAAATCGACTGAGCCGGCTGCGTCAATTGTTGATTGTTGTCCTTGGCCGCTTTACCGTTAATGAGGCGACAATTCGTTGCATGATGCAGCAGGAGCGCCACCAGCAACAAGATTCCACCGACCTAACCGAGGTGGATAAGTGGCAGCATATCAAATACATTCTGGATATTTCCGCCAATTTGTCGATCTATTGTCGCGCCGGCGTCACCAGCCATGTGCGAGACGGCATCACCTCCAAATATCTTTTGACGACCATGATCAACGATGTGACTCCCCTGTAAGTTGTTGGGATTATTTTATTATTATTACAGGCAATCTTAAATCTTTAATGTTCATTATTCGATTGCAGTTCGGGCAAAACGGACTCGAAGAAATTGTCCGCAATCATGGTGGTCATATTGAATCAACTCAAAGGCTCCATTGCCTATTATTTGTCACAGAAGGCAATTGCCGACAATCTTGTCCAGCAGCGCGCCATCGCTGCCCAACATTACATTCGGGCCAAGCGGTGAGTACATTTTACCATATAGTTAATATCTAGTTGATTAAGCAGTTATTGATTTACATGCACTTCCAGGCAAGAAAAACTATTTGGAATTAAGCCAGCGTCACAATGATAAACGCAGCGAACTGAAAATGTCCGTTTTCATTGCGGAACAGAGTCTATATCTGCTCTGGATCCATGTGGATTTCTATTTTCGCAATGCGGTCATCTATTCCCAGGAGAATCGTAGTCTAATCAACGAAACCTGTTTGGGTATGTCCGACAAGTGTACACAAATATATATACCTATATATATATATATGTTTAAATATTTTGTTATTATTTTTGATATATGATTCATTGATTTTATTTCTATATATATATATATATATATCTAATCTCGTTCGTTCTATCTGTGACAGATCCAAACAACATGTCCGTACTGAATGCTTCGCAAGATGAGATCGTCCAGTTGAAGCAGTTGCTCATCTCCACATTCAACGAACTTTTCTGTTCGCAATTAATCACTGCCAGCGAAGGATATACGACCAAATGCAAGAACTTTAGTGCCGTCCTATTGCGGCGCATCAAGGCGCTTGTTCAATTTGCCCCACAGACCTCCTAACGTATTTCAACAAAACAAACTAATACTTCTACTTTTTTCCTATATCATTGTAAAAATTGTGTAGATCTAGTTTGGTGTGTTTAGTTTTGAATCGTGGTCGTTAACCTTAAAGTCCCTATAATTTTGCACAATAAAGTAAAGAAATATATTGTTTAAGCTGATATAATATATTATGTGTCAATTTAAAAACAACTCAAATTAATAAAAGAATGATAATGAGTAATAAATGAATTTAAAAAGAGCTAAACTGAAATCAATTCTGCTATATCCCTATTTTCTATGTAATTCCATGAATTATAAATACAAAGGAATAAATACGAGTTGGCTGTCTGTGAGAACAACAACAGTTATTTTTAATTTTAAATTTGGAATGTCGAGTTTATATGGTTCCATCGATACTGTTCCCATTTCGCGAATGTCGATTCAAATCGATTTCCGATTGCAAGAAATGTGACAATTTTTCAAAATATTGCCTTCGAATTGAGTATTGATATACTCAACATCTTCGTTGTGGGTATCTCCTAGTCGAGGTCTCCCAACTAGACCGTTCTTAATTTTTAAATACGAATTCAACTCAAGAGATTGCCACCAATTCTCAAAATTCCACAGTCGTTGATTTCAAAATTTGTTAAGAAGTCTTCACATCGCCAGAGAAGACTTCAACTTTCGCCGAAGCCACTTAAATTTTGTGTAATATGTGATGAATATATACATTAAAGTATTTTCAATGATTTTAAAGCAAACAATAAAAGTGATGTCGATCACAGATAACGACGACACATTTGCAAGGCAAACCCGTATTAACTATGCTCTATGTTGAATGTTGCATTTAAGCATAAATTATGCATTACGATTTTTGCCGCAATGGGTTAACGGTCGTTGGTAAAATTTAAATACAAATTTATTTAATTGCCGCGCACATAATAATATATCGATGAAAGCAATGATGTTGAAATTATATATTGTACGTGAGATATCGATGTATTTCACATATCGATAACTTCTTGCATCCCTATAATGTTGCTTCCTTTTCTGACATCCGGTTCAAGTAATTGGTTCGTTTCGCGATGTTCTATTGCAATTTTATATATAGAAATACGGTTATTTTTGTAATAAATGTAATAAACGGCTACAAATAACTTCTGCTACAAACAATTTTCTATCAAGAAATTTAATTTGAAATTGATATTATGCAGAAATGTTGCCGATGTTATGAAATTATTTTGTTTTGATTTTTTTGTTGTGTTTTGCTTGTGGTGGTGGCGGTTGAACAGTGTTCGATAATGTTTTGTTTTGTGGTGAATAGCGCAAAATACTGATTGCAGTTGTTTTTTTTCGGTTTTCTCAACAGTTGCTGAAACGAAATGGCGCCCCGCAAGCTAAAGTGCAGAAGGAGGAGGTGCAAGTGCAGCTGGGTCCACAGGTGCGCGATGGCGAAAACGTTTTCGGTGTTGCCCACATATATGCCAGCTTCAACGACACGTTCGTGCATGTCACCGATCTGTCCGGTCGCGAAACTATCGCCCGCGTCACCGGCGGGATGAAGGTGAAGGCAGATCGCGATGAAGCTTCTCCCTATGCAGCCATGTTGGCTGCTCAGGTAATAAACAAAAAAGTTTATGTATATGTCATATTATAAAATATTAAAATGTCGACTCTTTCAAGGACGTCGCTGAGAAATGCAAATTGCTTGGAATTACCGCACTGCATATCAAACTGCGTGCAACCGGTGGCAACAAGACAAAGACACCGGGACCAGGCGCTCAATCGGCGTTGCGCGCCCTCGCCCGTTCCTCAATGAAAATCGGCCGCATCGAGGATGTTACGCCAATCCCATCCGATTCCACACGCAGGAAGGGTGGTCGTCGCGGTCGCCGTCTCTAAAAAACATCGCTCACTGTTTTGTTATAAACAAAAAACATATGCTCATGCTATATATTTTATATATAGCGGTGACTTCTATATTTATATGTAGTAATAAATGATTAAAACACGAACAGTGTATAAGCACATTAAATAAAAAAAATAAGGTCAAGGACATTGAATTATTTTGGTAGCAAACAAGCCGATAGGCAACTTGGTCGGTATATTAATCGGTATTTGCATATATGTATTTTCATAATTGGACTCGGCATGCGATTTTAGCAAAATTCTTTCATTTTATTTAATTTAATTTTAGTTTGACCAAATGGTCATGTCGATTTTATTGAAGTTTTGGTTTATTGCAAGTATATAATCGAACAGCTGTTCGATACTGAAATGCCACACTGCTTATCGATTGGCAACCACTCGGCCCTGCTCTTCTCCGTGCTCTTCTTGTGCGTGCCAACGCATCGCTGTGACTGGCAGTTTTACAAGAACCACATAGCATTGCACAGATAAAATTCACATATACAGAGACTGTGTAATTTCTACACACAAGAAAGAGCTGGCGAATTCGTCGAAATTGTGCAGCACATTTGCGGATGCAAAAAGAAAATTCGTTAATACTAAAACGAATATACTAATGCAAATGTACAAATAAATAAAAAAAAATACGCACCAGACAAGGCTAAATCAGCAAAAGCAACTGATATTGTAATTGGCAAGTTCATTGCACGAATAATATATTTGGTTATATATATATATATATATATATATGTACATATATATATGTATTTGTGTGCCTGTGTGCGTGAGTGTGTTTTTTAGTAAGCATGTGTGTGAATAAGAAATTTGCAAACCCGATAAAACATCGTGCAAATTGTTAAGTGGCTGTCCAATGTACGTTCCACATATACATATATATATATGCATGTGTATGTGTAGTGCATATGTGTATTCTTGTATCTCCTGCTCATATAGGATGTTCATAGATAATAAATAGTAGGTCGGGCAAGCAACGTCAGTCAACTGAGCAGAGCAGAAACCGAAGCCCGCAGCGAGCTGTGAGAAGCGGCTTAAAAAGCTAAGCAATATTTCGAGTCAAGTGTTTTAATGTTTTTTTTTTGTGTTAAATTTTCCGTGTATTTCGTTCTCGTATTGTTTGTGTTTGTTTTTTTTTCGTAATTCGTAAGTGCATTATAATTTATGGCATGTAAATTGAAGGAATTGAAGAAAAAAGAGAAAAACAACAGAAAAATTGATTAAAAACGTTTTAAATACGCTAGCAAAAACATATTTGGCAAACAAAAAAAAAATAAAATAAAATAAAACCCGCAGTGTGAAACGAGGCAACAACAGCAGCGGCATAAGAAGAAGAACCAAAAAAGAAAACTTGTTTGAAACAACGACGACGACGAACAAGACGCTAAAAGGCAATCTTAACACAAGCTAAGACTGAGGCGGCGTGCAAAGCAAAACGCAGAAAACAAAAGCAAAGCAACAGCAACAAACGGCATTTGCAGTCAGCTTTGTCTGCGCTGCTCCTAGCCAAAAAATCAACAAAAACAGCACTTAAAAAAAAAAAACAAAGAATATCACACGGCATAGTAAGGCGATAGGCGATAGACGATAGGTAGGCAAGACGACGTCACCGATAGATCAGAAGCACAATATACGGCAGCAGTATGGATGAAGATGACAACATATCCAATGCGAATATAAGTGTCGATGACGATGACGATGACGATGAGCAACAGCAGCGGCAACAGGATATTAATCGACAGCAACAGCGCCTCCTCGAACTCTATGCACAATCGTTTCCGTTGCGAAATGTGGATGGTGGCGGCGGCAACATGAGCAGCGACGGACCAGCTGTCACAGCGGTACGCACAGACAACACAGACGGCGGCGGGGCTGCCGGGTCGGGCAATTCGCCATTTCACGATTGGGACTCACAAAGCACTGCGGCACGTGGTAGCGCCAGCGGCAGTGGCAGCGGGAGCAGCAGCAGCAACAGCAGCGGTAGCAACGCCAGTGGAAGCAGTCAACAGCAGAAGCAGGCAAACGCCGCGGAGATCAACGATGCCAACGCTACTGCTGGTAGCGGAGGAAGCGGTGGCAGTGGCGGCGGCAATTCGGGTGCTAAACCCAGTTTCTTCTTTGGCACCTCATCGGTTATATTGCGCAGCCGGAAGGAGGTCGCCGCATTAATCAATACGGAATGCTGCCGTGGCAGTCCAACGCCCGATTTGGATTCAATCATGGATACCCTATTCAATCCTGGCACACCTATCGATAATCCCGATAATATCGAATGGATACGCTGGCTAATTGCTGGCGGTCGCACGCCCACGGAATTTGTTAAAATCGGTGAGTAACGCCAAAGAGAGCGAGAGAGAGAGAGAGCGTAATAACAATAATAGTTCAAATTTAATATGCTTCAGCCTTATCGATATATTGTGTTATCGCTAAGCAGCTGATCGCGCAAGTCGTTGCCCTGAAATTTTTACTGTGTGTGTGTATTGGTGCGCATACCTGTGCGCTGTTGCTTAGTTTTGCTGTCGTGTGTGTGTGCCTGTGTATGTGGTAAAATGGTCGTAGGGCGGCATGGTAGATAGGTTTGTATATATGGCACGCAAGTGTGAGCAAGTAAGGTGCAAGGCAGCGTGACAGTGCAATGCTATAGCAACAAAACAAAGCACAAAACAACAAGCAACAACAATAAATATCTTCTTTAATCAACAAAGTACTCACATATATATATTTATGTATATATATATATAGAGAGAGAGAGAGTGGAACTTGAGTTAACTTTAGCCCATTTAGCACAAATTTAATCTGGCAATATTATCTATTTACTGCGTTACTGCCTCAATTTTTTCTTCTTTTTTTGTGTGTGCCAGGCACAGAGTGCGTCGCAAACATTGACAACCCCAATGCCGATATATTGCTCGTTGTCCCACTTGTCTCTCACACACACATGCGTACACACACACGCACATTAGCTAGCTGTTGCACCTTGTGTGTGGCTGTCAGCTGTTGTTTTTGTTTCGGCTTTGCCTTGCGTAATATTTCCGCAGCATCCGTTCAAAAACACGCAGCAGCTGCATTTGTTCCTTTTAATGCATCTAAATTGCCACCCTTGTCAAATGGCACAATATTCATTCTCTCTTTTTATCATTTACCAACACACACCACGCTTGCATGCATGTACAAAAGAAAGAAGCAGAAGAAAAAAGAAAATCATTTCAAACAATTGCTAAATTGCAAATGAAAATGCTACGTGCTGCTGCCATGGAGGCGCACACAAACATATATATATATATGTATATATATATATATATATGTATATATATATATATATATGTATATATATATATAATATATAAATATATATATATATATGTAGCTGGCCCCGGCATACACTGCGAAAAGTTTATTGACCGTCATTGTTGTTGATTTGACAATTGTTGACACGCCATGTTTCATTTGCACAGTGCACACGAAACTGTGAAAACTACATTACAAACATATAAATATCGCACACAATTTGCATTACAAATGCCGCTGCTTTTGCACCACAGTGTAATCTGCATGCATGCCTGTCTGTCTGTCCGTTCGCTTGCTCTTCTTGTTCTACTTTTTCTAATTTCTTTTTTTTCGGGCCTTGCGTTTGTTCGTGTTGACCGTTATTGTTGTTGTTGACAAAAGCTTACACAGCCACACATACACACGCACACACATGCGTATGCATATTCTATATTGCTTTTGCACTCTTTCAAATTGTTAATCGAAAATTGTCAAAACATTCTCTTCGCTCTGTGCTGTGTGTGGGATTTTGATTTAGGAAGGGGGAGGAGGATATGGTAATTGGGGAGAACTTGGATAAAAAGTTAAATGGGAGAGGGGAAGGCATCCGCAGAGTTGCATGTCAACTTGTCGATCGCCATTGCCAGACCATCAAACACAAATTGTCAATCAATTTTACTGATTCAATTCGTTAGCGCTTACAGTGGTTGTTATTGTTGGTGTTGCCGTATTTCTTTTTTTTCGTGCTGGCTTCTTTCGTTTGATTTGATTTCCTTCCGCATTCAGTTGACCTTTTTGGCGAGGCCCAGGCAAACGCAAAAGTCGAAGACAAGTCACGCAAGCGCCAACATTAAATATTATGCCAACAGCAATGAGTGCATCATATTTATTTTTGGATTTAATCGAATCAATAAAAAGATAACAGCAGCAACAACAGCGAGCAAATATTGCTTTGCTTGCAATACATATTGTATCGTTAACTAACTGCATATAATGTGCATCATAACGAAATAAATGGCTCAATTCTCAATTGCTCATTTCCGTTTGAAGTGAGTATAAATTGGTTTAGTTCCGTTTGCAAAATAAATACCATAACTGTCGCTTTACTGACGAAAAAAAAGTCACATATCACTCGCAACACAGTCATCAAATTGAAAAATTGGTCGTTGTATCGCTGAATATATATTTTTTGTTTGTTCTTTCTATAAATACTTTTGGCACATTGTTGCTGAATTGTCGATTGTTTATAAAAAATAGTTTGGCACATTTGCTGTTAAGGGTCAAAATGTTAAGGATTATAGATTGCTGCTAAGTTCACGGGTTTCAGATCAACTTGAACTTTCCGTTTGTTATCACGCTCTCTCTCTCCGTCTCTCTCTCTCTCAGCTATGCAGTTGGTTTTGTGACCACATACACAAATATATAATTTGAGGTAGCACAGTTGACAGCTGTTAAGCAGCTGCTCTTTTGTGGAGGTTGGTCGATACGAAGGATTATGTTGGACAGCTGGAGAGCAATCCTCCATCCCCTTCACACTAAGCAAAAAAAAGCCCACCCCACCTTATATATTTAAATCATGGCGGTTATCGTTTACAAAATAGTATCGATATTTGTATGCTTAACAATTATAAATAAATATTCAATACTAATGTTGTTGTTATATGCTTTTCTTTTTACACAGTGCGCAGCTACGATAACCATGCGAAATGCGGTCTGGTGTGGGTGCCCCATGTTGTGGCATATCGATGTCGCACCTGCGGCATATCGCCATGCATGTCGATATGTCACAACATGGGGCACCCACGCAGACCGCATTTCACATTTTCGTAGCTGCGTACTGTGTAAAAGAAAAGCATACTGTAACAACATTAGTAGATATTTATTTATAATTGATAAGCATACAAATATCGATACTATTTTGTAAACGATGGCCGCCATGATTTAAATATATGGGTGGGGGTGGAGCTTTTGCTTAGTGAAGAGATGGAGAGTTGCTCTCCAGCTGTCCAACATAATCCTTCGTATCGACAACCTCCGGAAGCTGCCGCAACTTGTCAACATGCTCAAATTTTGTATTTGTGTATGTGTCCTGATAACTGCATAGCTGAGAGAGAGCGTGATAACAAGCGGAGAAGTTCAAGTTGTGAACTTGGGCGGCAATC